>PNEQ01010992.1:0-31714 GCA_003012365.1 Medauroidea extradentata | reverse complement strand
CGTACAAATAAATATAACTTGATCAATTTCATTGTGATTTCCAATTACTTCCTTCTCTATATACATCCAAATCTATTAAACAAATGAAATTAAAATTTTCTTTTGAAAAATGATACCATTCCATCAGTATTTTCTTAAGACGTTGTCACGTTCAACTATCGTCAGTAAACCGACTTTACAGACAACCAATTTTTTTTTATCTGTCCTTTTTCGAGCACTCTTCTTTGCGCTTAACACAAAACCATTGGTTTTTACTATCATTGTACTATAAACGCAGGCTACAAACGAGCAATAACATCCACAATTTTCTTATTTATGCTTATCGCTAAAATAATTACGTTAAGAAAATTTTAATCTCAAATTATGCAACTTTAACTTTAATAAATACATATTTCTATTGCAAATGTAATGTTTTTAATAACAATAAAAATTAAATTATTTTTTCCTGAAAATAACTAATAACACTGATCAATTTAATTTCAATTATTTCAAGCAGTAAATTGTTTTGACGAAATGCATGCGTATCTAAGAAAACATCTGAATTAACAATAAGTATCTTTGAAAAATGTGGAAATACACTGTATGACGCCAAGCAAACAGAAAACATGTCCTTGATTAGTTTGCTGTGGGCATTTATAATAACAATTAAGTACACAAATTGTTATTTATTAAGTAAACAAATTGTTATTACCAATTACAGAACGTTATGTGGATATTATATGCGAAGCTCTAAAACGTGGACTCAGTTTAATTTATCTATGAAAATAAACACTAAACAATGCTGCTACATCTTAAAAAATGCATACTGAATTTGTAAAATAAAATATGCAAGTATGCTTTGAAATTTTTGTAAAGATATTCCGCCAGTAAAGACAAAATAACCGCTTGAAATCTCACTGAAATATAACAGCTACTAAAACACTGCATGCCAGTTACGTGCTCTACTGTAGCCGCGCGTGCCAATGTAGTTGTTATTGCTTTTATGTTGCCGAACATAAAATAAAAATAGCTTAATGTCTTTACGATTCATAATTTTTCATGTCACCTACTCACCAGTGTTGACATTGACATTGTCTTCTCGTCTGCAAGCTAGCAACCATTTTTCTTGAAGTAAACCTTCTTTAGGAAAGCGAAAATATTTCATATCAGTTCCTCTCGTTTTCTTCGAATAGTTGCCGCAGCCGTACACGGCACACCCCGGCATATTTTCTTGTCCACTTCCTTACAGCACAGCAGCGCTTTGTGAAAACAATCACAGCCGGCAGACAGGCTGTGGCAGCTGGGCTACCCCGTGGTGCGGCTCCCCAGTTTACGTCACAGCCAAGCAGCATGGGTGGGCCCGGGGAGGGAGAAGATGCGAAAGAGACCACCTTACCTAGTCCCACCACGATCATTCTCCACACCACCCACACCCCTCCCCAACAACTCAACCATCACTCTCCGACGTTACTGCCAGAGCCTGTCCGAACTGAACATCACACTCTTCTACATTACATATACGCATATATTACATTCTCTCTGCTTAGCCACCAGTTACATATACAGGACAACTAGCAGTTATGCAAAAAGCATAATCGAATTGCATATCACTGGCCAACTTCTATACCAGATCAGCTATTTCAGTTTCATACATTACTATTTTGTATCCTGTCTTTACTTTTTTGCACAAAAAATAAGTATTTAAATCGTATTAATGATTCTCGTCAAACTCCCAAGGCAAATAAAAAATTATACGTCTCATCATAACTTATTCACTCATGAAGCTAACATGTTGCTCGATTGCTACTAATCCCACTAGTTACAGGAAATACCAAACACATTGTGTTCAGTTTTTATATCCGAAGTGAGTTGTAGTCATAGGAAAGTTCCGTCCCCTAGAACCTAACCAGAACCTTACACAAATATCTCTTACTCTTACAATTTTATAAATGTCATATAGAGGTACGTTCATTTTCCTTATTGTTTTCCTGCAATGTGTGTCTTAATACGGTGCCGGTTTAGTGTAAACACACTGTAACCATACATTATATTTCATAACTCAGTGCCTTTCCAACTCTTATCAAAGTTGCCTAACTGAATTTTCGTTCGTATTCTTAAGAAATATACAAAAGCCTTTCATCGTACCTGTTGAGTTCATTGCAAAGTTTGTCTTCAGGCTACCACAGAAAGCCGACTCCTTCAGTACGAACCCATTTTTATTATAAGTATTTGTAACATGTACAGCTGAAGAAGCTTTAGCTTCAAAAATTTTTACATGTTCATCGAAAGCATTTCGTCATATTCTTTATTGACTGATAGACGTATTAAAACACTTGAACTCGCGCCCACACTTGTAACACCCTAGTATAAAGTAAGCCAAACCGTCCTTATTCATACATGTTTTTCGTTTCATACCGCCTGGCCTACCATGTCAGCATGAACTTAAATTCATGTCACAGAATCGACACGGGTAGCTTGAAGTCATTAACAAATTTTCCAGGCAGTTCACATACGAAACAGAAGTTTCTGATAACGTCATCATTATCACGTCATTCGTAGTAGGATTAATTTTTTTCTCAAGTTCGTTCCGCCATCGAAACTTGTTGCTTTCCAGGGAGAATATCGTGACATGTACATATATTAAAATTACTATTTACATTATCAATACTAGCATACAGTCTACGGCTCTTACCACATCGATATGCTATACGATGCTGATTCATTTTACTTACACAAATATGCTATACGGTGCTGATTCATTTTACTCACACAAATTTATACCTCCTCACAGCATATCCGTATGCAAATGTCCTGTCCCACTAGTTGCACTGGTTTCTAGAAGGTGTTAGCATCGATTCTCACGAAGTTTCAACGGAAGCATTTACTAACAGACTTTAAAATTTTCTCTTCGATAGACTCTATATCATTGCTACATATCGGTCACAATTTCCTTAAATCACTACTTACAGATACAGAGACGAGACCTTCTTAAATACTAACTCATATGTCTTTTAAAGTTGTTGCTTTGCCCAAACCAGATGCCGTAGTTTTTTCTCTGGTACATGCTCCGAATAACTCTTCGAAATCATCCGACTTCATGCTCACATGCAAATTTTTTCTTCATAAATACCTTCTTGCAGTATGAACACGTGCGAATATTTTCCATCTTCACTGGAGGTTATGTTACTTCTTCACTATGAAAATATCACCTCTCCCGACTGCTGCTATTCGTATACTCCTATCTCAATTATCAATATAACTTTTATCCTTACCTTACATCTTGTTATCTTATATCTAGTCCTGCTTACATGCCAGTGACCACATTTCATTTTGTGTTTTCAAGTGTATTCATAGATTTCATATGTCTTTACTAGCACTTACAAATATCGTTTGAGATCTAAAGGAAAGCAACCCTTTGTAGTTCGTGACTTGACTCAGTTCTTTGTCTTGGCATACAAACCAAGAGATTAAAATTTTCTTGCCCTAAATGACAACGATGTTTTCTTTTCTGAAAATGCATCACGTCTCTTGCCGAAGGACATAACCATAGAAGGTTATGGCACAACGAGTAGCTTGTTACATTCTTCGTAGTGTATGGTTCCATTAGTCAGAGTTATCATCATTCAAGATAGATGATCTCGTCTAGTATTGCCGTTCACTTTTCACCAACAACAGACATTTATACATTATGCACAACATGAATGTAAAATACATTATACAGTATTATACTAATAAGCGGGAGTAAAGATTTTTATGTATAAAGCTTCTGGTATTTTCATCATTCACTTTCATGCATAGTATGTAAATTAGAAATCAATTTTATTATTTCATAACTTTTAAGAGTTCCTTCCATATGTATTCCAGCTTTAAATACGCCTTTCTTTCCTTTCAAGTTCCAATATCAGACTTAAACCTAACCTTTCTTCCAGTGCTAAAGTAATCTACTCTGGACGCTGACCAAAATCTCTCTCGCACCCTAACCACTCTTAAACGATTTTGTACGTACAAAATACATACAAATCTACGTACATTAACTAACGATGCATAACTAACATACAGAACAGAAATTTCTTTATTACTTGTCTTAACTTTAGACTACATGACCCATCTTTTCTACCCTACACATACGTATCATAGTCAGACACAAAACGTAATATGCGATTTAAAAAAGTGGAAAAGAAGGGGGAGTGGTGAGGAAGGGGTTAAACATGTGACTAACAGCTAGTGAAAATCTATGTAGGTAATGGCTGGGAGGGGGTATGGTGACTTTATATACATGTGAAAAGTGGTGGGGGAAGTCGGTGTGTCGTTGGAGCTCGTCCGAGTAAGATGTATTGGTAATTGTTCTAATTAAATTATTTTATATAATTTTTTATTGATTAGTATTCTATTGAACATTTTTTACACAAAAATTAAAATTAAATATTAATTATTAAATATGTGTTGTGTTTGGACTTAATGCTAAATCGAAAAATGTTCGGAAGACTCGGAGGTAGCCCCAAGATGGGGACCAGAAACAAGATGGCTGCCGGAAACATTATGGAGGTAGTATATTATCGGAATCTTTTTAACTTTATAATTTTTTAAATATTTCGTATTTTTTTCGAAATTGTTTGGATATTTAGAATTTTGGAACATATAAAAATTTGACCCTTGGTGACCTCGACGTAAAGATCAAGGTCAGGTTAAAGGTCAAGGACATCCAACATGTCAGCCGGGGCCTTGACATCACAACATAACAAGGGCGCCTCACTCCGAATCCTGTCCCAAGAACCAGCCAAAGCATATTACTGACAAATTTTGATGAAAAATGTATGTGTTTTTGACTACATCAAATCATAGCTCGTATAGTATTTTTTGTTTTCTTGTTTTTTTCTTTAACGACAGGAACAATGCTACGACACGTGTCCTTCATGAAGATTTATTTAGTAGGTTACATGAAATTGCATAAAACATTGACAAGAGAATGTTAGTCCTCAGAGGAGTTGTTTTTAAAATTGCCGACCATTAACATCAACACACAGTACGAAATGTCGCTGAAGGAACCACTTGACCATCCCAAAAACATCTGTCATACGGAGGATTGAGTTAAATACATTAGTGATTTTCACAAGCAGGTCCTCTAAAGGCGTCATGTCAGGTGTACGTACTGGTCAGGGAATGGACCCACCTCGACCAATCCAGTGGTCAGGATATGTCGTATTCATAATATAGCACGCTCAAAGTAATACGGCAATAACTCAGATTTTTTTGGAAAATGAGTTACGGCCATCATTGGAAACAGGATGTTTAAATTTTTAAAATATAAAGTCATCTTACCTATTCCTCGAATATTTATAATTTAATAATAATGATTAGATATATCCGAGGCTTAAACATGCCATCGTTGTGCAATAACATGACAACTAGTTTAAAAATGGCTCTGGTGTTGATAAAGCTTATTCTGGTGAGAGACGTATTACATTATAATTAAGGCCACACATAACTTAAAATAGAAATATATGTTAAATATTTTAAAACGTGTCCAATCTTTATATTTCTGTGCATACAAATAGCAAATTCTGACTTGTGGCTTTATTACTTTCACAGTTCGAAATGCTTGCATGATAAGGGCAAAATGTGCTGAGTCGCCATCATGCTGAAACCAAAAATTAATTTGCACGTCAAGTGGAACATCCCCAAGGAGCTGTAGTAACGTGTACTACGAACAGACGGTAAATAGCAGCATTAAGTCGTGGAGTAAGACTGAATGGCCCAATCAGATGTTCTTGCACGATACCTGCCCACATGTTTGCACAAAACAGTTGCTGATGGCGAGTCCGGAAGCCGCTTCCAGAAAGCAAGCTCGAGAACACGGATAAGAGCATAAATGTAAACCTAACATTTTCACACCTACCTGCACTCTGTAATTACGCCACTACTATTGTCTTTAAGCCTAGTTACATCCCACATTTTCTAATATTACTGGAATTCGTCCATCAAAGTCTCTTACACAGGCTTTCAAAAGTGCATGAGCGCGTTCTTTTGCACCAGCTCGGTAAATATAGCAGTCAAGAAAATGTTTCCTAATGAGCCATTTTGTTTTCGTAAAATTTATCGTACTATTCACCAGGTAGTCGTTCAGAGTTAACACGTAACTATAGTTAACTTGGGCCAAATTTATTCTTTCTTGATGCATAGAAAGCGTTTGAATAATAGGGTTTTTCATGCCTAAAACTTATAAAAAATGTTGGAAACCAGCTTCCTTCTGTTATGTTGAACTACTAGACTCCTGTTAAATAACGTCAATTTGCTTATAATAATCGAAATCACGACTTATCGTTATAAACTGGCCGTGGTTTGCTTTTTCCAGGGCATCATATTAAGTTTGGTACTGCATAATAGCTATCCCTACGGTACTACGTACCCACAAATATGGTATATAAGCCTAGGTATTATGCCCACTATACGGTAATTTACACGCGATCGCTAAATATAAAAATTGACATTTGATGCGTACAGGAACAACTCGATGAGTAAGGAAGTGACTTTCGCGTGTGGCGAATTACAAATAAACGTGGGTGAATATGAGGTGCTAGTTTTCTTACATTGCCTTAGCCCTTACAACGATACGCAAATCACACTCTTCCAAAAAAAAATTTCACGTATAAAAATTTAACTTATTGGAGCATTACCAGATATATGCTGACACTGTCATGCTCACTGTTAAAATAATTTACTTAAAATAATGTAAAAACATACTGCAGAAATTTATCCTGAGTTATTCCTAAAATTAAAGTCACTTCGTTTTCTACAACGATTTTTTTGTCTGTAAATGCAAGGAAGATTGTCTTAAATTAACGAAAAATACATTCCCGTTTATTTAAAAAGTTCTATAAATGTACGGAAGATGAACATTTAAGGAAACTTAATTTCCATTTATTAAAGAAGTTCCGTGGATATACGAAACATATTGCATAGTTAAGCGGGGACGTAATAATAGTATATAATAGACATTGCATTAATACATGAAATGTATTCGCTCACTGTACAAAAACATACAATCAAAATAATTTGGAAACTTTGACGAAAATATCAAATTGTTAACGAACAGAATTGCTATTATGAACGGAAAATATTGACCACATATTTTACAAAACCTAACTGCTGCAACAAACTAAAACTCCACTGATAAACTGAAAAAGAAAAGTCTACATTAATGGAAACTTAAAACCATGATCTACCATTTATAAATTTTTTATTTTATTAAAACTAAATTCACAGATTTATGAAACATGTTCACAGTTTTGTAAGAACATGTTTCTTATAGTGTAGCTTACTTATTTGCGATAGGAATATTATGTGAATTACAACTGTCTTAATCACTGTCGCTCTCGAAAGACAATCACAGCTGACGATCCTGACCAAAGGTGAAGTTATAGAATTGACTCCCTGATCCCTTTGTATTTCAAAGCCTGTTGAAAAAGTAAATAAATTCCTTAAAATAGCTGCAATGGTACAGAAAAAATAGGCTGTAAGTGTTCAAATATTTTCCTTTCGTATGGAATAAAATAATTTACCAAGAATAGATGCTGATCAGCTGATTAATTAGGTCCCAAGTTATTTGCTGTAATTACATGTATTTTTCTTCAACTCACTAGTATTTATCTACAAGGAAACATTTCAAATTCTATAAATGCTGAGCTATAATATATTGATTTGTTCTGTTTAAGTTGTTCCGGAAAAAAATTCTGCTACTGACAGATGACATCAGTTTCCTCAGACATTCAAAGGTAGTTCTCTAAAACATGTAAAAAATTGCGTGAACAATTATAACACCGACTGAGCAAAAGACTAAATATTCGTTCTATATTTATCTGCAATTAAGTAATTAATTTTTTGCACTGTACAACGAATTCCCGGTAAATGGGCACTTTTTGTCAGAACTGTTCATTGTGGAACAGATATCGCGTTATTGAAATACTTCATTATTGGAGTAACACAAGACACACGCTATATTTCTACATACATTTATTGACTTGAAAACATACAGATAATGTACACATTTTTGATAAGATAATAAGTGAATCTCATTTCACTAAAATTTACACGTAAGGAAAAAATATTTTCACAGAATAAATTTAATCACTTTACTGTAGCATGTTTAGAAAAATCTGCAATTTCTTACATTAACTACGTCATAACCTATAAAGTTGCATGGCATCCGATGATTTTCTTTTTTCACCTACTTCATAGTTTTCCAATGTTGAGGTTGATCCTTATGCATCTGAAAAAATTACAGTATATACATATTACACATTGTTTAGCTATCAACAACCCTGTGACAGTTATAATTAAGTTTAGAAAAGTTAGAGATGCTATTTAAAAAAAAGTATATTCTCACACACAAAAATTGCAAGTTTTTGATTCTCAATTGAAAAGTTATATTTTCTTATCATGTGAAAATGTTTTCTATTTTCAAAATTAAGTGAAAGTGGTTACATTCAATCCATTAGGTTGGCCACTTCGTTTAAATACTACTACGGTATGTGAAAACCTATGTATCATAAGCTAGAGCTAATGTACGAAATTGTAACTTCAAACTATAAAAATAGTTAGCCGTTTAAATCAATAGAATTCCGTTAAAACATTTTGTAACTAAGTCATGGCAGACATACTGTTAGTCAACAAAACATAGAGAGCCTAATATATTTGCAAAAGTCAATCCTAATGTAACCAGTTTAAAAAAAAAAAAAAAAAAAAAAAAAAACTGCATGAGAATGGAAAGGTGGGAGAGGGAAGGAAATTATATTTTGGTTGCTTAATCTGTGACGCTCTATCCCTCGCTCCAAGAACACAACTCTGGTTATTTTGTGGATTTTGCGCATGATAACAAAGTAGTAACTTAATATGCCAAGTTCATTTTAATGCGAAGTGTCTACATCATTAGCTACAGATTATTGTGTGGTGTCGTGCATTTAAAAAATAGATATTTGCACACTGTTAAATAACAGAATGTTGTAATGGCAAAAAATATGTATTAATACATTGCCTTTAACTATAGAAATGAACATAGAAAATTAAATTTTGCAACAAATAACATGAAAAAAACTACGCAACAGACAAAAACAAAAAACTCTAGTGCATCCTCCCTTGCCTTTAACCAGACCATACCGTTAATGATGCTAGTGCGCCAAAGCAGCCAGTTCCCTTAAATTTCAATATATTATACGAAATTTATCAAATACAGAAAAATTATTGCTTATTTTGTAACAAAATGTTTACACAACAGCATTTCTCTGCAGATCTAGTGGCATACTTCCTAATATTCATTGTCTCAAATTCCCCTAAATCAAATAAAAAGTAACACTAATACGTTTTTAATTCAACCGTGAAAGACCACTAAAACTACCAAATATATCATTAAAGGTTAACTGAAGGATATCTTCAATATAAACGATATTTAGGAATGGTTCACACAACCTGACGTCCTGATTTTATTGCAGGCATAAACACACACACAACTGAATTATGGTAATCGGCCAGAAAATAAACTGTCATAATTATTGATGTACTGTGCTGTTCAGAATAAATGAACTGACTCGTGGAGCCAAAATATTTCTAATTCCCGTTCAGGTATGCTCGGCGTGTTCTACAGATAAACTAACTCTCAGGCGCCAAGCACATATGTGAAGAAGGTGTGTTTTCCTTCTCGCACAACATAAGTTCTTGGAGGAAAAAGTTCACAACTCGCGGAGTCGAAAATGATGGCGTGCAGCTCATTTTTTGTATTTATTTTATAGTATTTGCAGAACTGCAGACATTTTGTAGAACACAATAAACGAAGATTATATACAGGACAGTGCATTCTAACATGCTAGGCATTGAATTTACGAAATACTCCGTTCTTTATGTAAAGATAATTTTATTGTTACTGCTCCAAGTGGGTTATTCTCGGATCCTGAGCATGCAGCAAAATTTAACGAAATTGGGATAAAAATAGTGGCATAACACTTGAACAATTTTAACTTTTAACATAATGACATATTGTCTACAAGTATATTATGCATTTACATTCTATATTTTTGTATTTTTCTATAAACAGTCTTATCTTGTACATTAGGAATTAAAGTGCTGTGTTTGAGAGTAGCGTTAGAGAACAACATCAAAAATAAAATCCTTGTCGAAATCATTATTTTCATTGTCGAAATATTCTTTGCTACTTTCCATACCTGCACATTTCCCGTCAGAATGCAACTAAATATATACAACTTTGCGTTCAGAAAAAGTAAATATTTTTCAGCAAATATTTAGCGCCTTAGTTAATTCTGTAAATGCTATTTTGTTTTTTTTACTAGAAGTCAATAAATCACAATTAAGTGTATAATATACGATAAAAAATCCTTCTATGACTTAACGTGCTGTAATATAAAAATACTACTCTTCTTACTTTGTTAGGACTAATGAGAGACCTAAAAATTACACAGTTTATGTAAACTGCACATATCACTGCACAGTGGTTGTGTGTTGTAGCCTTCTTAAATTGTCATTAAGTACTACGATTTTGGAGTGCCAATTTTTATTTTTCCTATTTCGCATAGGAATTATATATTTTTTCTTTTGCTATTGATTCGGACACGCTGTTGGTAGTGGAGCACGCTTCATCCGTCCAGTTGGTGTGAGGTTGTGTTCAGCTGTTGTCATCCACGTGATGTATTGGCGCCTGAATTCCACCTTGAACGGCTGTTATGACAGAAGAAACAGAATATATAAAAACATTTGCAACTTATGTTGGTCTGTTATAAATTCGCAACACTTCTGGTTTGTCCCAGTAATATGTTTTAAGGCCTGTTTTGGGCACATTAATTTTGCCCGACAAAATATCATTCCAGTTCTGTGGGTGAAGCCACGTAGTGTAGTAAACCTATCGTAAATTATTTAATATCACAAGTCAGCACAAATTTTTTAATGTAGCCTATTTTTGCACACGCATGCAGTGAGATAAAAGCGACGGAGATGTAAACTAATGAGATACCCGCTTAAAGTGTTATAGATAAACGACGTAAGGACACAAAACAGTGTTTGCAGCTCGGACTGACAAGAAACTGCGCATTTGAAATCCTTGTCAGTGTCGCGCCTATAACAACTCTGTATTCGTGCCTCATAAATTGCAAGACAGCTCTGACCAGGCGGAGCTCTTAATATAGAACTGCGAACGAATTCTGTTTGACGTTCGTATTTCGAAACATAGTTTTATCGGAAACACTCCACTATTAAATTTAAGTTTGTATTGCATCAACTGCAATCTTATCTGAACATAAATATAACTTTGCGGGATATTAATGTTTGGAGTTCGTCTGTTTCTTTTGTTATACTAATTTTTGCGAACATACTAACCCTTAACTCATATACGTAGCCAAAAATATTGCATTTAAGTAGTAATATCACATGTGAACTTTAGGCGTGAACCACAGTAGGATCTTCATGATGGTCATTATTAACACATGTTTCTTTAAAACATACCAAGATTATGAAGCATAAGAGTTTACAGATATTAGTTTAAACTCCGTCAAAATAGCAAAACGGATTATCTTTTTTATGTTTCCTATGTATGAACACTAGAAAATGAATATAAATCCGTTACGACGCATTTATACTATTTACATCTTTATGATTTACAACATTCTGTTCGTAGACAATGTTATTATTGCATAATGAAGTACCTCATTCATTATTAATTGTTAAATTTAAATTTTAAGTCCAAGGTTATAATGAGTGAATTCGAAACAAAAATATAAGGTTATTATTCCCAGCACCACTGTAACGTTCATAACACTGCCACTGTGACAATGCTCTACCAAAGAAATAATAGAAAAGTTCTGATACTAATCGGGACCGAAAATAATATTAAGACATACTGGATGCAAACTTTAACACAATGTAATCAATATATGAGTCAACAATTTTGCCCACTTGCACAGCGAAAGAAACTCTTCTCGGGTGTCAGTAATTTAGTTTTCACACTTAGATTTACCATTCAAAAAATCGTTATGCTGGCTGTACCTACCATCAGATTTCAGCATTGACCTTCAAAAGACCTTCACCGTACGACTCACTGCACTGGCATTATAGTTCCTTAACCGCAGTAGGAATGTCTGCAGACGAAACATAGCTAAAAGTCACTAAACCGTTATTGTTACGTAGTTTACCATTCGCTGTGATTCATATAAATTATTAATTCTAATTCGAATATAAAGAAAATGTTGATTTAAACATCAGCTTCCTACAGTCTAAAATATATAACATAAAATACATTATAATGAATTTATGTATTTGGCTGTTGTGAAAAATTTCTATAACAAATTAAGACTGACTACTGTTAGCAAATAAAAACGTCACTGGTCGTAAACTTTGTGTTGCGTCTTGTTACTTATGACGACCCAAAAATATTTATCTCTAGCAGTGAGCCCGATAAAAATCAAAATGGTAATAATTATATTAATTAATTGAAGTAGTAGATACCCATGCTAGGCGTCGTACGTATCAGCGTCATCTGAATAGTTTTTTTGTGTATATATGAGTGAATTAAGACTAACATTGTTTTAATAAACGATATTATGGATATTGAAGCCTACGGGTAGTACTAATACACGGAGGCAGTGACAAGTAATGTACTATCATCCACTTGGGGACTTGCTGGCCAAAAGGTGTCTATAGTCAGTGCACTTTAAAGTGAGCAATCCTCGACACTTATATCCATGATCTATGAAAGAACTGTGCAATGGGAGTTCATGACTAGAGTACGTCCAAGAAACTGAATCTAGTCACTTATATATATAACTGTATTTTAATGGAGCCAAAGTTTTAATGTTTTTGAGGGTGGTGAAACTTTTACAATGGTTTTTAATTTCAAGGTAGTTTTCATGTTAAAAATAGTAAACATGATCGCAAAATGATTGGAAGAAAAATTTAAGCAATTCTCAATTTATCGTGAAGTGTCTATACTTAACTTATTTCTCGACAACTTTTCAGTAGATGGGAAGTGGATAGTTTACTGTGTTTGAAATTATGGCTAGTAAATTAGTGGTAAAAGAATCATTTCCAACACTAGTTAATGAAGTAATTATGTAAATGCTGGGACTAAAGATATACTGGTTTTCCACTGGTTGGAGGTACCAGTTGATTTAGGAAAACGTTTCAGGATAAATTCCTCCTAAATTACAGGACGAGCACTAGAGTTTCTTTAACATCGTCAGAGTAGGACTGAAAGTTATCGTAGTAGTTAAATTGTTTCGCGGGCATTTAAGATTAATTTAAGAGAATGTTTTTAACATGTAAAACGTTATTTCAAAATAATTTTACTATAATCAGTTAAAAAGTGTTTAAAGCTACTTAAGCTAGAATTTTTACAGTGTCGTTCACGACAACTTACACAAATAAAAATAACGTATCATACAGTCAGCGTCGAAAGAGAAGCGTGTGATGCGACTGCTAGTTTCATTTCAGTAACACGTTGTGCAAAACACATTGACTTTTCTAAATATGCTGTGACCTGGTATAAAAAAATTGCATAGAAGGCCATTTGCAGAAAGGGAAACTGTAGGGTGCCACAGAATTGTTCAAGTTAATAAGTACACCCGTTTATTTCCTTGATACTAAATGTGATTAAGTCGTTCTATATACTCTGCTAATACGGAACTTCCAAACGAACGATCAAGTATTTTTGTCATTCACTGCGAAATGCCTACGTTTATACAGGGATAGACCCGACATAGACCTATTTGAACTCAGTCGTTCACCCAGATGCCCGCTTGCTGGCGCGCTGTTGCCACAAATCATTGTAGGCCTCCTAGGTCCCTACTCACTCCAACATTCACGGTGTCAATCACGAAGTGAAGTATCGGTACTTATGTTCATGCACTCATATAATAAATATATGTTAGTAACATATTTAAAGATATTACAATTTTTTGGCCAACGACGTCTATTGTGTGATAAAGTTGTACGTAATATACAAACAACAGTATTTAAGTTATTTATGTTCAAACAGCACAAAGATTGTACATACACTCCTAAAATAAAAACTCATTTATTTATTACACTTCGCAGCTTTACCTCTTTCCTATTCAAGTCAACCATGTAGGTTGTTTAAATTTTTTCTTGACCCACTTTCGACAATTTAACATGAAAATACTAACTAACCAGCGAACCAAGAGAATACGACGCTTACACAAGACAATAACTCGGTATATATCTTTATTTTTGAAGCCACGTGGTAGCACTGGCACAATTCGAGAGACGTAAATGAACGGGCGAATTTATTAAATTAGTTCGTTCTCTAATCTGGTATTCCGGACAGCTTGAGTGGTCAGTGGTTCCTAGAATTCAAATGATCAAAAACAGTTTCTGTGACTAAAATGCTGCTTTGAAACCAACTTTTATCATACCCAACCCTTACAAGTACTTTAAATCGCTTTATATTGCAATTCGTTTATGACCACATCAATAGAACAAATTTGGATTATTGTTAAGCTTTGGTCTTGAGAGCCGGTGTGGGATGTCGTTAGGTGGATATGAAGCCGTTTGGGAATGCATGGGAAGAGAAAATTTATAAAAAAAACCAGTGTCCAATGTCACTATTAAACACGTTATTCAAATTTGAAAATCCGTTCCTTATATTGAACCCGATACTATTTCGGGCAGGATGCCACAAATTAAATCTAGGTATTTTTTCGACATATATATATATATATATATATATATATATATATATATATATATATATATATATATATATATATTGAACAGTGTACCAAGTTTTTGTATTCCCTACTTGTTAGCAAATATTTTAAGCTTGAGTGGAAGCATATTGATTTTACAAGAACCTTTTAACTTTGTTTTATCTAGTTTCAACTCTAAACTTTAACTTTAAATGCCCGAAATAATGGTTTTTGTCAATTAAACAGAGATTACGGCGTCGTGTTTATGACAGGCCGATATTCGCGACACTATTATACGGTATATTGATGCCAGTCTAAAGTTGAAAGTGTGGTTTTACAGATACTTGAAACTGGTCACCAATAAAAGTTTATTTGAAATTTAGTATGTAATGTTTGAATATTTTTTTTGAAAATAATAAAACTACTTAATATCGCTGTGATCATACGGTAACATCTTCCATTAAATTAGATAATATCTGTTGCGATTTTCTTTAAAATACGAACAGTGGTCAAGTAGACTCTATTTTCCAATGTCAACAATTTTATACTTAGAAATAAACGTGATTGTCGATTTGTATGTTAACTAGCAGCGCGCCCGTGGCTTTACTCGCGTGTATTTCTCAGAGCAGATGCCTCTTAGTACACCAGACAGGTAGTTCAGTCAACAAGCGTTAGAATGACAAATATGCTAGTTGAGTTAACTCTGCAGCAGGATAAGTAGCTATAGTTGTCCACGCGAAAAGCAGTCTTGAGATTGTCCCTGCCACTAACAGCGACTGGACCTTATCTATAGTCACAGCAAAGCTGACGTTGTGAAGTAATTACAGACTGTTAAATATAAGAGAGTAATCGAATGAAATACGTAGTTTATATGACTGACTTCCCTCGAGGACAACTATTGGTGATGTTGTCCTCAATGACATATTTATTTTTAAAAACTTTCACTTTAAGTATTCACTAAGGAGATTTGGCGGAATAATTTTTCGCTGAAATGTAAACATATTTGGTGCCACAACTTTGAGGTTAGTGAGATGTGGTTGATGCTGACGTGGAACATAGTGGAATGCGTAATCCATTTTCACCACTTTAGGACTTCATCAGAATTGCACTAATTTCGTATTCCTTGCATTTTAGTGTGTTAGACATACACATTTTCACAGACTTTAAATAAATTTGACTCCAGAACCTCCCGAACAATAGATCGGAGCTACAAAGCACTACGCCACATAACGTCGAAATTATTCACGAAAACTTCTTTTAAAAATAAAATATTCCTGTCAATAAAGGTTGTACAACACAGCATCTCGATATAACTGTAGAATGAAACTCCTGTATAATTTATTTCTGGCTGGCCTAACTTGCTTTTAAGATGGTCTGCCTTGAAAGTTCACAAACAATGTTTTCTTCTTACTGATGTAACTTTACAAAATAACTTTACTTTTTTAGGTACTTAAGCAAGCATAATCCTGATGCGATTCAATATCTCCTCTGGTAAGATAAGTATCATCGTCTGATAGAAAACAAATGTTATGCCTTTTCACCCCTTTAGGTATCGAATTTCGGAAAATCTTAATTTCACAACTTAGATATATTTTCAAGTATCCAGTAGAAGTGAAAACCACGACGATAGCTAATTCAGTAAAATCAAACACGATCATTCATTAAAAATCACATTTCGCCACTGTACAGTACTGAGAGTTCGAATTTTGAAAAATCTGAAAACCTTTTTAACTGTCATTTATGTAAACATCATTCTGAAGCAACAAAATAACCTAATATTTTTCGATGTGTTCGATATATATCCAAGATTTATCTAAAACACATTCCAGGTCTTTTCAGCTCCTAAGAGACTGAATTTCGAAATACCCTTGTATCAAATTTTAGAATACTTAACTGGTGTCTCGTGGACCTGAAAAACACGAAAATTGTCAGGTAAGTTCTAGATGTATGGAAGATTAATTAAAAACACACTTAATTGCTTTTCATCCCTTTTAACCTCCTTAGGTGAGGAATTGCGAAAGTTCGTGAAATTACTTTTCAGGTATTTGATTATGCATCAATCTAAAAAAATCACGTCGCCATATAAAATTCACTGGGAACTATATATATATATATATATATATATATATATATATATATATATATATATATATATATATATATATATATATCGATTGTGAATCTAAAACACAGCTTACTTAATTTTTACCTCTTCAGGGCCAAATTCATAACATTTATTTTAATGGTATTTGGGACATTTACAAAAGCATCAATCTAAAGCAAAGAGTACTTCGATTATCTCGACTGGTTCGATAGATATGGAGGAATAATATAAAACACATTTCACGTATTATCACCCCCTTAATTAAAGAATTTCGAAACGTCTTGGAGTCCTGTCATAGACATTTGCATACGTGATTTACTGAAGTAAAAACCACGATGGTAATCAATTTTGGTACGGTGATATAGACGATTCACAAAAAAACACATTTTTCCCTATTTTACTATTTGGGTGTCAAATAAAAAAAATCCTAAACCCCCTTTTTTAGGTATGTACGTAAGCAACATTCTACAGTGAAAACCAACTCTTTTTCCCTAAGGATTCGGTAGATTTCGACAGTTAATCGGCATCACATTTAATGTCTTTTGACTCCCTTAAATGTTGAATTTCGAAAAATCATGGAATTGGGTAATATGCATTTTTATGTGTGACATATTAAAGTAGAAATCTCGATGATAGGCCGTCAGGCCCGAGCTCTATTAACGTTACTTGGGAAATATATTTTACCTCTTAAACCCCTTAGAGGTCGAATTTCGTAAAATCCCATATTGTTGCTTGCCTACGATATAAGACGATATCACACAAAAAGTGTCATGGTTCTAGGTAATGTGGATTGGGCTGCAGTTTGATATGTCAGTCAGTCAGTTTTCTCTTTTATATATAGAAATAAATTCGTGCCTTTTTATTATTTTTTCACAAACAGATGACTAAATGAAAAAGAAAATATGTAACTAGTCACTTGTTGATTTGGCAAAAGAAAAACTAGTTTCTTTTGTACCGTAATTGCATTGTAACGGAATATTTCTGCAAAGAAAAAAAGCGAAATGTGCTATCTGTAACGGTTGTTTGTTCCGGAAAAGTGACTCTCGAACTTCAATGCGACCCATTAAACAGACAGGTATCATTAACTTACGCGCATACCGATAGCGCAAGAGTGAATGCTTACGTGAATAAAGTACGTGATGTAGTTCATACAATATATAGAAAATTATATTTATAGTAAACTTTATGCATAAGTAACAAAAACGAAATGATCAATTCTGAGAAAAAGCAAACATATTTTACTGTTTTTTTGTCATTTCCTTAAGTTCTTTCGTAATATGCAATATTATAAAATATAAGAAGAAACTGTTGCAGCATAGGTGTTTGGAATATAGTCATGGTTAAGCTGTATTGTGTCTTACAGAATATAATTGTTATTAAACTGGAATATGGTCATGTTGTTCACGAGATGTATCGCTACAGAACAAACAATAAATTGATTTACATGTGTTTTCTAATTAATAAAAGTTTTTTAACTATTATTTGAAAAAAATTTAACGTGGATTTCACAAAAGTATGACCATCATATTTCTTTGATGGGCACAGATTTGAGCAATAATAACCATGTGTCTTGTTACAAAATTTTTAACAACTTATTTTGTTCCCAATAAAAATAAAAAGGTAGATACTTAATAGATTCGTAATTTTGCACATCATTTTGAAAACGTTCATTGCCACATTTTTTCCTCGCACGGAACATCAAAGTTTTTTTAATGTTACGAAATAAAACCCTAGTTCAAGGGGATAATGTTGATTTATAAAATATATTTTATTAATTTTTAAGAGCATTTCTTTGGTCAAGTGATTCTAGGCACTTATGGATCTAAGCACTCATAGTTCGTAACAAATTAAATTAGGTGTATTTAAACTCACATAGGTCAACTCTGCTTATAAACACCACAGTAGTTACAATGATGTAAAATATATATTAGAACTTATCGATAACTCACGCAATCGTAGTAAAACTCATCGGTTTCGTTACATAACATTCGTTAGAAAGTATTAGGGTGATCAAATGGGAAAAAACAATTACGTTTTGCTTGTATAAACAATTATTTGATATTTGCATGAAATAACATTAGTTTTATAGACGATATACTCAGTAGTCAAAAACATATCTCAACAAGTTTTCCCATAACGTAGTCAAAATTTGCATGTTTTCCTTTCTTTTCCACAGCAAAAACCAATGAACGTAAATAAATAAAAAATGCATTGAAACCATATGTTATTGACTACTTTTTGACATAAATATGAAAACCCATATGAAAAAATTAATTATTGTAATTTTGTATTTTTTCCCTACCGTATGATGGATGCATTCGTAATATAACCTAAGTAGTCGAAGTGTTTGTTGCATCGCGAGGTACAGTAGCCATGATTAGGCTATTTATTTTAACTGCCCCCCTAACAACTGCAAGGTATTAGTAAAATAACAGCATATGAAGAATACTTGTGTGGACGGAAGAGTGCCTTCAATGATTTAGACAGGCAAAAATGATATTTCATAATAATAATACAATAGTTTCAAAGAGACTGTCGTGTTTACACACATGTCAGTACCAAAACAATCGAACAAAAGTATAGTAGCAGGGTATTTGAAGACGACCTACAAGTCCATGCATCCATTGATAAGAAGAAATGCTACCTAAGGAGACAGTGGTGCTGAAGTTATATAACTTTGTGTAGAGCAATGGAAGACTGCTTCTCATATTTTTCAGTTTCATGGCAAAGTGTTTGTCCAGATACAACCCAAGTTTACAATCAATGTTGTTTGCAGTCAAGAGCGAAACACGACCGGAGTTTGATAACATATTGGGCAGTCATGTCGTCGTAATCTGCCAGACGCATTGTTTTCCTCCAATATTAAGTGATCAGGATCATCCAATTGTGCTTTTGTTGCCCACTTTATATGCCAGTTGAGGTCCAGCATGAAGTTGGATAGATATATCAGCAGTGCCACATTTAATTTTTTTTTCAGAATTTGGTACGTAATTATTGCATAGCAGATTATAATATAATTGCATCCATTGATCTTAAGTATTTTCTTATAATTTATCAATGTCACAGGGAAAATCATGAAACATTATATCCTTGTGTACTCACTATAAAATAATGGTATTTGTATTAAAAGTAAAAAAAGAGGAAAAACTAACATTTTGTAACACGAAAGAAAATATATTTTAAATACAAGTTAAACACGTCACATAAGTAAAATACTTTGACAAGAGTGTTTCCTACTGTGTTTCTTGCGCAAGTGTAGTAGGGTAGTAAATAATTCGTCCAAAATTACTATAACTTATTAGAAAGCAAATGAATTGCTATCATAAATATAAACTTAGATCAACATGATACTATTTTACAAATGTCAATGATATTGGGAAATAAAAATATCTATAAATATCAATAGTATCATATTTATATATCTCCCTGTGCTGTCTGTTTCCTCTTGTTTGATTTTCTCGCCGCCTTTTCCCACTGTTTTTCTAGCGAAAATAACGAGACAGTAAGACACAGCGTAGTACCCAAAAATAGTACAACCACGA
The DNA here is from genome assembly GCA_003012365.1 of Medauroidea extradentata. Taxonomy (NCBI): domain Eukaryota; kingdom Metazoa; phylum Arthropoda; class Insecta; order Phasmatodea; family Phasmatidae; genus Medauroidea; species Medauroidea extradentata. The sequence goes on along the minus strand of PNEQ01010992.1, from coordinate 11,390 downwards.
AGATATGAGGTTCGAAATGAACAAAGCGGAACGTTACTATGGATGAAACTAGTTCGTCTCGAATGCTATGAGAACACATTCGAGACTAACCAATTTGTATGAAAGTGTAACTGCGCCCTGTAAAGTATTCGAGAATACCAATACTCAGATGACCTTGGTTGATAATGGGACTCGCATAACGTGTAGATATCACTGACTTGTGATTCAATGACCTGGTTAAGCATAAAATTGTCAAATGGTTCACAAAGCAGAACATTCCTGGCTCTTATGTAAGCAGTAGATATGCAGTGCATTCTGGTATGCAGGGACCAAAACTGTGGCACAAATCAAACAACTTGCGTTTCTACATTTATCGAGCTACCTGTTAAACGTAGTTCAAATAGTTTCCTACATAAATGAATTTATATTGTGTGTGATGTCCAACATAATCTCCAGGACACCAAATATTGTAAACTTAATTTTGTATCTCTTTAATGTGGCTTAATACGTTAAATTCAGGCTGATTTATTTTAAGTTAGGCTTAACTGGACATAACTGAAACTAATATTCAAACAAATATACGAATTTGACACAGCATTTTCCGCAAAAATATATAGTGAGCTCACACCCTTTCAGCTTCTGTATTTGCACGTTGCACGAAAACGATGTCGCTGAATGTAGGTTCACTTGTTTGGATATGTAGACAATGCTACGTTAGATTTCTCCGGTTTCTTATAAAATACACATCAGAGCATGCGTGACCTTGAAAGTCCTGGTAGTGATGTTATGTACATAGCAACGCACTTCTGTTCCAAAACGTCATAATAATGATACACATTGAATATAGCTTTAAGGCGAATCATTCCACAAAGTATCTGGATCGACAGTTTTCAAAATTTTTTGTTCCTGATAACCGTAAAAATGGCTTTATTCTGCACATAATAAACACAATCGTCAAACCAGGTGCACAAATTCAGAAATGTTATCTTCACCGGCCTATAAATCGCAAAGTTTTGCGAAGTCATTTTGTCTATCTGTATCCAAAGCGTGGAATGAGTTCCCAGATGAAATAAAAACCATAATGTCTACATTGGGATTCAAAAACCATTTTAAAAATACATTTTTTTTCAAGCAACAGGCTTGATTTGAAAATTCGTGTTTCCCAAATTAAGTTTTCTCGTATTTTTTTAAATGTTAGTTATAGTTAGTTTTCTTTTACCGTAAACATGTTATTTTATTATAAAACAAAAGTTGTAACTTTAAAATTATTGTTTTCTTTAAAATGTTTATAGGCCCCTACTAGATCAAATGTAACTAGAATATAAGGGATTAATTTTTCTTTCTTTTATATTATTTTACAAAAAAATTGTCTTTTTGTTAAAGCAATATTTTCTAAAAACAGGCTTAGCTCCATTTGCAAATGAACATTTCAAAAGTTTGTTATTGTTGATATATTTTAATTGTTATTTATAACTATATAATGTAAAATACCCTGGTTAAATGTACGAAATGGCTTATGCCTTAGTTTCGTCATGTAAAATCAAAGATATAAATAAAATAAAATAAAAAATATTATGTCTAATGAGTATTACCGGTAGTTTTCGTGAAGTTATTTTTACACCACTTAGTTTCAGTGGCTTACATGCACATCAGCAGCTATGATTCGTGGTTATTGACAGCGTTCTTTGTGTACAGACGTAGCCTATTTGACTGTGCCAATAAAAAAACATTAATTCGATACTACTCGCCTGTGATTTGTGGGTCGATTACATAAACACTGAGAATAAAAACATCTAATAATTGTTTAAGAAACATCGGTACAAGTGTGCATGCAAGTCATTGGAACTAATTGTTGCAGGGATTTTTTCTGGCAAGACAAGCGGCCTTTTTAAGTAAGATATAATTTTTTTAATCAGCATAGACTCCTAAACTTTGCATTGTCCGTCTCATTTTATGGTCCGATTATATACATACACGGTAGTCTTTAACTGTCAGTAGACGAATTATTGTTTTATCAGTCAATGGTGAGACTTGGTTTTATTATGTATTGCTATTTGTCCATGCTGTATTTTTCTGAGTCAAGACCAGCCTAGTATGAAAATCCATGTAACAAATTCACACAGAAATTGATGTAGTACGTCGACAGTTATGTCAATAGAGAAGGCAAACAACACAACTTACGTGAAAGGGACTATAGTCCGGCAGCCAAACCAGGTATTTTGGCAGAAGTGCTTTTTGGCGTCTTAAGTTTTTTTATATCTGATATTTCTTCTTCGGGGCTTGTAGATTTATGATACACCGGGTACCACTTGAGTACCTTTGGGCAACTCCCAGAATTCAAGATGGCGGCTCAAAACATGCTGTAGAGTGGACTACCGCGTTAATATAGTTGTACCTTAGAAACTAGTAATCGTAATTTAAAATTGTAAGCACCGTTATAATGAAAAAATATCAATCTTTAATTAGTTTCTTGACAAGTTACTAGGTAAAGTTTACGATTTTTCTGTTATTTGCGTTTGAAACTCAAAATACACTGTCTCATAAAACCAAAATAATATACAAATATGAATATTTTACAAACGAGTAGGAAAATCGGGTAAAAGAGTTCGAATAAATGTTGGAACAAATTTTAAGAGCTTTCTAACGATACATAATACATATCGGGTGGTAACAGCAACATTTAAGATATCTTGAGTACGGTATGAGTTGAACTTGCAAGTTAATATTTGCACCTACATGTATTGACGATGTAAGAAACACCTAAACATAATTAAATGGAAGCTTTAATAATAAGAAATGATTAACAAAGCAATTGTTGATTACATGTTTATTTTTTTTTCCTTGAAGAATACCACTTTTCCACTGACCTCATGTCTTCTCTTGAAGATTTAACTTTCAGGAGTTCAACAAACAAGTTTTGGATAGATTGTTTCATTAAACCAGTTTTCCTTATGATGATGTACATAAGAAAAGAGAGAGAAAGAAACTGGCCTTTACACCTTGAAGCTGTTCATAATATGCTACCCTATTTCTTTGCAGCTGGCTATGTAAACTATGCTCGTTATGGTTTGTTCTACATAAGATCAATAGAAAAAATGCATAGAAAAGTACTTAACAATTTTTTGGAATGAGATGTGATGCGAAACATACCTGGACAGTGGAACGGTTTCTGGAGTGACATGTGGATTGAAACAACTTTTATGAGATATAGTCATGAGTTAAAGGTTATATTTGGAGTCACTCTGAAACCAGAAACAGTTAAGACATGGGCATTAAGTTTGCATGTTTGCACTCAACTGGAGGAACATGTCCTGAAAATCAGCCAGCAAAAACCAGAGCATACCAAACAAGACAAGCACAAAGAAGAAATGAAGTCTAGGATAGTGACAGATGCTAAGGACAGAGAAGCCATTCGCCTAGCACTCAAATCCTACATTGATCCTATGAAACCTGAAACTCACCCAGATCGCTTAGTCAACGTTGTTACTGGAAGGATATATTCCTCAACTTTAAATGTTCAAAATGCTGGGTGCAAAGGTTTACAACAAATGAAGGACTTCGAAGAGAAGTGGCCAATAGGATTTTATAACACTATTCCAAAAAAAGTAGTCACAATGGCTTCAACAAAGAAACATATTGATATTAGTACATCTCAACAATTCTTCGACACTGGTTTGATTTACTCACGTGTGATTGGTCTACAAGTAAACTATCGTAATGTTAATATCTATGATGTATTGGCTCGTGAATAAGCACCAGTTCCTACATCAATGTTCACAGACGATGGAGAGATGAGGCTTTGCAAATCAAAGTCAAAACTCAAAGCATTGCTACAGACAACGGTTTCATCTCGTGTTGAATAATCAGCAGATAAAAAGTGCACAATTATTGATGGGTCAGCTTTCATGTGGGCCATTCCTTGGCCTGATCATTGCAGTGTCAATGAATATCCGTCTCGTTTAAAAGCTGCAATTTCGAGGAAGCTGGTAATTGGAGAAGTATACCTAATATTTGACCGATACAAAACATAAAGTACTAAAGATGTAACAAGGAAAAATCGGGCTACTGGAGATAGTCAGATTCACAATATGATATGTTCTCCTCTACTCCAGTCACAGAAAGTTGTTCTAACAGTGGGAGAAAACAAGAAGCAACTTATAGATCTGATATGTAACAGCTTCCTACAGTACACAGGCAAATTTTATTTACATACTATGCAACACAGGCTGGTTGTTACAGGACAAAATAATACACCCCAGGAAATTTGTCGTTCAACTGTGATCGAGAGGAATTATTTGAAAACCAATCGTGAGGAAGCCGATGTAATTATTCTCCAACAAGCGATGAAAATTGCAGAAGGATATACACATGTGAACATTATTTCAGATGAGACTGATGTATTTCTGTTACTTCTTCATTACTACAGCAAACAGAATATTTCTGTTTCATTTTTCATGGAGTCGCCTATGCATGGAAGGGCAGACATAAATATCGCTACTACTGAACTCAAGCACAAAGAAATAACACCGGATCTTTTAGCTGCTCACGCACTGAGGGGCTGTGACACAACTTCCTCGTAATTAACATTGGAAAAGGAAAAGTACTTAAAGCGTTACAACGAGGATGCTCCCTATTACCGATGGGAGACAAGAATGCTGAAATTTCTGACGTTCACAAACAGGCTTCCCAATTCATCAACACATGCTATTGTCAAGCAAAATGTACAACTACAACTGAAGCAAGAATACAATTATGGTCAGACAAAATGGGAAGAAAAGCCGCCTCGCAAAATGTTAAGCGGGCACATCTTCAGTCTTGTGTGTGGAAAAGCATCCTCGAACATCTCCCTGATTTAGATTCAGTGGATTTTGGTTACTATAAGGACACTGCTTCCAAAACTTTGCTTCCCGTAACAGTGAAAAGTGATGTTCCGTAAGCACCTGCAGATATTCTAAAATTTGTTAAGTGTTCCTGTGAAAGTGATACTCCCTGTCGTGCAAATGTGGCTGTGCACAAGCAAGTTTACCTTGCACTATATTCTGTAAATGTGTTAGTATTGGTTGTTGCAACAATTCTACTAGAAAATCAATACAATATGACGACGAAGGAAACGACGATAGAGTTTAGTCTACCTCAGTGATTGGATTTATTTTTCAAGTAAAGTGTCTATAAACAACTGCAGCCAAAATAATAATAAGGTAAGGATGATGTTCAACTAATTTTGCCTACATATTTTAATACTTAAAATAAATTAGAAACAATGTTTTTAACTGAATAGAGCAGTTCTACTACACTATAAAATTGCCGACTGTGGACTGATTATAATACAATTATATATTCACGCAAATAAAATAATTTTCATCGCGCACTCAGGGTTTGTGAAGACAACTTTAAAATAAATGCAATGTATATATTAACAGTGAATATTTTTTTATTTATTATATATATATATATATATATATATATATATATATATATATATATATATATATATATATATATTAATTTTCACAACTTGGATTTTACATAAATGCTTATTCCACCATGTCGTCGCATCTCATATATGTTTTAAATTTCTCAAGTTTTACTGTTATCCCTCTCTCTCCATATAAATATTATATATCGTTAGTAAGCTCTTAAAATTTTCTCCAACATTTATTCAAACTCTTCTCCCGATTTTCCTACACATTTGGAAAATATTCATATTTGAATGTAGTTTTGGCTTTATGAGACAATGTAACTTGAGTTTGAAACGCAAATAACAGAAAAATCGTAAACTTTACCTAGTAACATTTCGGAAACTAATTAAAGATTAATAATTTTCCTTCATAAAGGTGCTTAAAATATTAATTTACGATTACTAGTTTCTAAGATACAACAATATTAACGCGGTAGCCCACTCTACAGCATGTTATGAGACGCCATATTGAATTCTGGAAGTTGCCCAAAGGTACTCGAGTGGTACCCGGTACATCATGAATCTACAAGCCTTGAAGAAGAAATATCAGTTATAAAAAAATTTAAGACACCATAAAGCACTTCTGGCCTTGGCTACCAGACTTGAGGCTTTTGTTGAAAAAAAAAAAATTCCCAGCATTCGGATTAAGAAGGCAAACAACGGAAAAACCCTATGTCAGGACGCCTTGACTGGGTATCGAACCCGGGTCCTCCCAAATTCGAGTTCAATATGTTAGTATTGTTCCATCTCACTCTGTGTCAACCTAGAGCTCTGTGCATAAGGAAGACAAAATAACTGGTTGGCAATGCTTAATTGTATATTTATCGCTATGTATCGCCCATTAAAATACAAGTTCGTGTAATATAATTACATATTATAGAAAGCTGGCGCAGCTATAATGGTTTAAACTCTCATTCGGGATAACTTGGGTTCGATCCCAAGTCTGGCCATCTTAATTTCGGTTTCCAATTTAATTATTTTAATTTTTCTAGAGTTAACATATCATTGGCAATTTGGTTCATAGAAGCGGTTATAATATTTTTATATTCCACCAAAACTAAATTACACCCATGTCTCACCCGGGACTTGAAACCTGAACCTCTCACCGCAAGTTGCGCGCCAACTGATTGCGCCACGGAGGTCAGCCTGGTATTCACTGGTTTCCCAAGATCACGCCAGAGATGTGCTGGAATGATTTACCAATAAATGCTGTGGCCGTTCCTCTTAATACTATCATTTGGCTGTTCAAGAGACAATGAAAACAATATAAATACCATTAAAAATAATTACAGAACTTTCCTTATTGTAGAGGATTAATACAAGTTTCTTATTTCCGTGTAAATTAATGACAACTTGCCAGAGTGATATATGTTACTCTTCCTCTTACTTAGACGACAGTGTAGTCACGAAGCTTTTCGCAACATATCCAATCAAATGCCCTCGGTATGGTGGAAATACCTTTATGGTTAGAACGGACAGCACAGCAAATAAAAGAGCGACTGAATTTCGCGAGCCCCAACTTCACCGTGATTAGAGACAGTTAAGTGCGCTGCGTATTTGCATAGTTACACGGACGTTACCTTTGCTTAGCAGCCGATCATACCCGAAGTGGACTTTAAATTTTACAGCCGCTCATTTTTTCTGAACAGAACTGTACATACTAAATTCAAGTGGAATTTATGTGTTGCAAAAATTTTTGATATACCGTGCATTTGCCTTTACAAAAGCAACTTACTTAACACACAGTGAAAATTAAATTAAAATTTTTTTCTTTAATATGTAACACAGCTGAAGTTTATTGTCCTTAAAAAATTTACAGTTAACGTGTTCAACAATTTCATTGTCTCTGTGCTTATCCTGCTCTCAAGCAGGGCAAGTTAGCTGATTACGCACGCAAATTGGCACGAATAAATGTACCCACTTAACTTTAACATATTAATGGAGTGAAACAGTACGAAAATAATTATTTATGCTTTCACAAAATTGTGCCTTGCCATTTTTCTGTGCTATAGAACAAAATGCCCCGTGCAATATTTGTACTATTGTGGTAGTGTTAATGTCTGACAAATTTTAAAGCCGTGTCACGTAAAATTACCTTTCACTTGAATTTCAATAGCGCGATGCGTAACGTCCGACGCTAGACGCTAGCCGCTAGCGACTGTTTCTGTCGCAACATTTTCTTCATAGAGAGATGAAATACTGCCGGTCGCTGGCATCACATTTACTTGTCCTGCCATGTATTAATTGATGTATTAAAGAGACGATTTCAACAGTAGCTGATACCTAGTCAATTATAAGTTTCAAAATCGAATTACCTTCGCAGTTTTCAGTATTAAGCAGTAAGAAATTAGTAAATTGCCTTTTTAAGGGTTCACATAAAATAAAAATACCGACTATTTTTTTTTCTGAATTCGACTGCGACTTCAACGAATTTCTTGTACAAGTTGCTCTGTTAACATAGGTGATAAATGTAGGCCTATAAACGCACTTCTAAAATTCTACACACTGGATGGCTTATACACAAACAATCAATATAGGTTGTCGCCCAGTCCCTGTTATTTCAGAACATGTGAAAGTATAATGAAAGTCATTTTTGACAATGTTAAACCATTTTGGACGGTTTTATGTATTGTATAATCACTCGGCGATCATGTTCTACAGCGAGTTAATTATTGAAAACATTTCGGCGAGTGTAGCATAAATGTCTCGACTTTGCGCAGCCTCACACAGCTGCATAAATTTGCTTTAGTTATTTGCAGCATCTTCAAAACTCGGGAGCGCGAAAGTAGCTTGGACGTACGTAAGCTTTCGAATTAAACTCAACGCTAGCCCTGTTTTCGTACGAAGCAACATTGCGTTGGTGGTACACAATGAGCGCGCAGGAAGCTAAATGTGATACATGTGTGCTGGTAGTCGGACAGAGGTAGGAAGGATGAAGTACAATATCAAATAACCAGGACATGCTTCAGATGCATTTGTTTCCATTACAAGTAAAATTTTATTTAATGGTTGACTTCAGTTTCGTGGTTACGCGTTAGCCATTTCACCAGTCTTAACACATTACTAAACTAAGCACCAAAAATGTTACCGTATTTCTGTGATATATAATAAGCAATATGACATGTTAGCAAGTATGTATAAGTGATGATGAAGACATATGCCTGTGGGTGGTTTGTTTAACTACATTTGTCTAGCCCCCTTCCATTTTACTCCTTGTATATTGATGTTTGGAGCTCTGGCCACAGATAAGTAACATTTTAAAACTACACTTGCATATATATCAGTAATGGAATCGGACAAATTATGAAGAACGAACGCTCCAAATTCCGCGCGTCAATTCGATAGAGAATTTGAAACTCGAAACTTGACGCTGTCACTCATCAGAGCGGTCTTCTGATGTGGACGCGTAATAAACAATCATTTATTTATATTTTTACATACTTTTACAGAGAATATTTTGGAAAGAAGTTTTAATGCTGCAAGTACAATCTGGTTAAGTTATTCGTATCTATAATGTAAACTTGCATTGTTCCGAACATCCTCATATTTTACTGTAGAAAGAGCTGAATGCCACCTTTGAGGTAACTTTTCTAGGAGCGGCACTATGAACATTAAATTTCCATCCACCTCAAACAACACGTTACTTTTAAACCCAGCAGGTAATGACTTCGCAGCCCTGCCGCAAGTACGAAGTATTTAATATTTTATTTATTTTTAAGTAACGTTGACTCACTAAAAATTACTTCAGTCGTTCGGCTCAGTTTTAATGTAAAGAAGATCAAAACGCCGCAAACGAATTTTTGTAGTCATGCAATATTTTTGTGAATCCATAAAACAAAGTGTGCTGAAAGAAATTTTTAACTCCAGCTTAAAAATTATTTTTACTTACGTGTGTTGTCATGTATTTGAGAGGTCCATGCTAGTTCAGTAGTTGGACCGCTCTTTACTCCAAAGCAATTCGAGCTCGTTTTCTGGCAGTGTTACCCGGTATTATTTCATTTGGAGAACGTGAGTTTTCTAAGAGTACTCCCGTTGCATTGACCTTTGTAATTAGATCGCCAATTTATCCTTACCTCAAACCGTTACGTTAAAGGTGTGAGGTTTCGATTGTGTAAAATATCTGTTATGAACTTCTTTACTGTGACTATTGCTTTCATCTTGTCGTTTAATTTTTTGATTACAAATAACTGTGTTAGTTAAATGGGGCAGCAAAACATTACTCAACTATAAAATTGTTTAGTTAGATATGATGGGTTTTTTTTCTTTGTGCAGAAGGCAGATTTCTCTTATTTCAATTCGCTAGTGACCGAAATATAAATACGAAGTGACGTCACCGTTTTGAGAACTTCTAGGCTCAATCCAAATAGGAGGCTTTTAGTCTGACCACCACGATATTGCGAAGCTACAAAAGAAAATTAGATATGCATACCACGAGATACGATTATAATGAGTATATAATAAAGTTAGCTAATGTGACCTGTCCCCCATTCTTCGCACGTAATTACCATTCCAGTCGTAGGTTTGCGCCTACCTGCTATGCGCAACAAAACTCTGCAGTACACATTCCATACTTTCTTAATACAATATACTGAGAAGATAAAAGGTAAATCATTTCAAACTTCAAGAGAAATCGGTGCAGTTTTAAACTATACGCAATTATTTATTGTGTACACGCCAATTTTTACTATAATTGCCATTGTTGCTTTAGAAAACAAGCTACTTCTTACAAGAAGACGTCACTTTTTTATTTAGCGCCTCGTTTGTCTTATTTTATTGCAAATATGGAAAGGCTGTTACTTTTGAATAATTCTTGCAAAGTGGGCAAGTTACAAACTAGGGAGTATTTAGGACATACACCATTGTAGTAAATGGTGTGACAAAGAAAGCCAGAGAATACACACAGACAAACGGACAAGTAAAAAAATAAGAGGACTTTGTTTGCAACTGGCAAACATTAGGTAAACATGCACAATTTCACAAGGAATTCAGTCAATGAGTTACAAGAAAATAAATTAAACACAAATGAGCACCCATGAACCAAAAAATAAAACCAAAGAAAAGTAAATAAATAACTCTGATTATACACAAAAGGAATTCATTTTGTGGAATAACACAGGCCAACAAAAAAAATGGTTTGAAAACTTTTTTAAATTTAATAGCTGATCTTTATAGATTTTAATGTGCTGAATCCAAATCTGGCCTTAGTTTTTTTGTATCACCCATAGTTTACAAGCAATATGTATTTTTAAATAGTCTAATACCCATATACAATATAACAGGGAAATTAATGAAACACAATGTTATATCATGAAAGTAGTTTATATTTACAGTTGAACTACTTACTATAGCAATGTTAAATGATAATACAGGGTTCACTTGTCAATTGGAATTGGTCTATATTTTCTTTCCCTTTTTTCCTTGAAGCTTCTTGTGTAGCATTTTCTACGATGAACCACTAGCTGAACTTCCCGGTGAAGGGACCAACAGTAATCCCCCATCATGTTGGTATTCCAGCGGCCCTGATAACGTTTTTCCATCACTTTAACGTCCTGGTGGAAACATTCACCTTGTTCCTCACTAACATCTCCTAAACTGTCCGGGAAGTAATCAAGGTGGCTGTTCAAAAAGTGAACTTTGAGGCTCATCAAACACCCTAACTGTTCAAACTTTTTTAACATGTTAGCAACAATAGATTTATATTCTGGGTCTTTTTCATTTCCCATGAACTTGGTGACAACTTGCTTGAATGATATTCATGCTTCTTTTTCATTTGACGTCATTGTGGATTCAAAGTTAACATCAAACATCATTTTTCTAATATCAGGTCCGGTGAAGACGCCTTCTTTCAGTTTTGCTTCTGAAAGATGTGGAAACTTCTGACAGAGATATTTGAAACAAGGTCCATCTTTTGGCAAAGCCTTAACAAACTGTTTCATTAGACCTAACTTAATAT
>PNEQ01010990.1:0-13062 GCA_003012365.1 Medauroidea extradentata | reverse complement strand
ACACAGAAAAAATTCCAATAGTTATTTTAATATAATATACTAAAGTTTAATTTAGCTTAATCGCTCTCGTCTCTCGACCGGAAATAAGAGTCCGCCATTTTATCTAGAGTCAAAATACCACGTTCAATTGGGCTTCTCCACAAAGCCTTGGAGATTTGCTGTTTCCGCCCCTTTATGTTTACTATATAGCTCGTTGGTACGATCCTATATTGCAATGTTAAAACGACACTTCACTGCTAGTGGCGCTTTCAGTCATGTAGGGGTCAATTCCATATCATTGGTAGATAATCGAGTGTCCAGACCTGTACTTCTACGACCGTGGTTACGGGTGTAAAGAATAGCAAAATGTAACTCCATACAGTTCACGCTTCCATGGTAACATATTCGATCGGATAGTACGTAACACCTTATTTTTTCTATGGATAGTACACATAATTTTATTTACAAACATTATTACTCTTTTACTTTTTAGGGGATGGTTTTCCAAGAACTCTTTATTTATTTATAAACAGAAGCCTAAACACACAATTTCTATTCTTCTAGCTTCAAGAATAACACATTTCTATAAAAAATTTTCATCCATTATTTAACTCCCTCTTGGGATGAATTAACAAAAATCAATACTTACTGTTTGCTACGTTGTATAAGTAACTCATGTGCATAATTCCATTTATCTAGGCCCACCGATTTAAGCTGCATGTTGCCATCTAGTCAGTGATGAAACAATAATTAATTAATCATATTGTTCAATATAAGACGAAAAGCCATCACATGAGAGTGAACATCATGTATCGTTAGTATATTAGGCGGTAATGGCAACCAGACATGATTGATGCCCCAGTCTGTGTTGGTATAAGCTAGTCACAGTACGACAGTGGATTCACATAAGTGCGGCAGAAGCTACAATACCGCCACTACACTAAGAACAAAAGAACTCTGCCATCAGAACCAAGACTTCTGTGACGTCAGCATCTCAAAAATTGCGAACATATCGTGAATTATTTCTAATAGAAATTGCGACGGTTTTAATGTTGGAATTAAATTTTACACCAAATGTTGGTGAAGTTGGTGAGTTCGTAGTAAATTGAGTTTATTCCTTTAAAGAGATATTTTTGTATGTTATTGTATGCAATATTATTTTTTAAACAAATTCGTCAAATTCGTTACTTAATTACGTATTTCAGAATGTAAATGGGTATTTATAATATATTACAAGTAAACAAAAAAATATGTCAGTATCTACATAGTGGCAATGAAATATATATATATATATACATATATATGTGTAAACACACACACACGCTATTACTCGCACTGCAGCCAACCTGATGTTTGCAATTATGAGAATTTATTCTATCGTCTTGCGCCCGTCGAGTTGCAACTGTCACGCGGATGTGATTCCACCATCTGTAGGTTAGCAGTGAGAGAGTGAGGGATAACGATTAGCGCTTAACATTGAGGACTTCAGTTCTGGCGAGGGGTGACATGCAGTGGTTATGGAGCGGCGCCGGAATGAAAGGGCGGGGGAAACGGGAAATCACAGAGAAAAACCCGCCGACCAGCGGCATCGTCCGTCCGTATGCCCACATGAGAAAACCCGAGGACTGACTCCACCAGTAATCGAACACAGTAGGGCAGGAGAAAGAACTGAGTGAGAAGGCAGTATATTGAAGCGGGTATATGTACTCACGGTGGAGATCCGCGACATGCAGTGGTCTCTAAAAGCTGGTCTCCAGATACAACTGGACCGGCTCAGGTGGAGGCAGCACGTATTTAAGGCACGGCTTCAGTGGAACCTGTGGCTTAGGCGTGTCTTCTACCACAGTAGGTACGTCACGACGCCTGGACACCAGCACTGACACAATGTAGCAGGTGCCAGCCAGGACGCAAGTCAGGACCACGCCTACCACCACACCGAGGCCGAAGAGTACCAGAGAATCTCTTCCGGTGAACTGAAACACAACAACCGTGGCTTTAGAAGACAGGACACATAGTTCCCCGCTAAAGGTGTCAGTTGAAATTGTATGTTTATAGAAATAATTAGTAAAAGTAAATAGAAACAGCATCAGTAGACAATATTTTTTTCCATATTTCTGAGCAAACATCGAGTAATGCATTTATGAAGAACAATCCTTGACGATGATATCTCGTTTATACATTTGTGGCGTGATATGAAGTTTATCAAATGCTTTAATCAGGGTAAATGTTTGTTCATAAAACTTGTAAAAATTTAAGGATTTTTTTTTCATAGTCAGTTTTCAAAACCGTGCAGATTTTAATAGGTGTTTTAAGCAAGTGGATTGAATCATTTAATTCTGTATAATTCAGTGCTTGAAATCACACTCTAGTAAAAACGGTAGTTTTCGTATTTCATAGACAGAAATTCTGGCGGTGCAGAATTATGAGGGCTGTACACCGGATGTAATTTTCCACGTTTGACACACTGAGACACTGAGGCGATAAGGTTCATCTTTCCACACTCGACGGTAACAGCATCGCTTATATTCGCGACGCGCCAACTGCCGTTCAGTGTTTACTTACCACTTATTTTTCCTATGGGACTTAATGCTGCGGCCTTACAATTGATATTTGTGGACAGTTTGTGGTAAAGTCCAGCGCTTGCTTGGAACATTGTGTTGTACAAATCCGTCTGGTATATTTTTTTAGTTACAGCTGTTTAAAATGTCGTTTTTAACAATTTTGAGATGCCCCAAATACATGTTTCTAATAAGTACGTTGCATTTTTCAAACTATAGAAGCAAAGTTTTAACCGTGTGTTCTTTTTTAATAGAATCGTATTGTGAATTTGTTTACCTATTTCGCGTAGAGAATGATATGCGTGGCACGCTACAACACCGTTCATACGTCTGGTGCGTAAACCTCTTAAGGACGTTACCCGTAAAAATTCTAAAATATACATTTGTGCCAAACACTGTTCAACTTTTACACATCGGATAACATGTAATTTCCCCGAATAAAAAAAATTAGGGCCCATAGTGTGACAATTGAGGTTTACCTTTAAAGAGTAAGTGTTTTTGTTTATTTCTCAGAGTTATGTTTCTTTCCAAATTTTTGTTTTATCTATGTCAGGCTGCTTTATCTATGCAGTATACGGGTTTCCTGTTTAGGAATGAACAGTATGTTTTTAAGGTACTTCCTTTCGGTATCTGTAATGCAGTCGCCCAGTTTACGCGCTGCATTAACCTAACTCTGGGTAGTGAGTGTGAAGGGTTTTCAAGGTCGTATGTTGACGACATACTAACTGTATCTACCACTTTCGAAGAAAACTTAATTCATTTAAACACTGTTTTGACTAAAATTTCAGAGGCCGGCATGACTGTGAAATTGAGAAAATCACTGTTTTGTAGAGGAGAAGTTCCATTTTTAGGGCACCTGCTGACACCGGAAGGAATTAGCGACAGCTCCGGATAAACTCTCCGCTATTGAACATTTTCCCACGCCACGAAATGTGAAGCAGCTTCGTACATTTCTGGGTGTAGTCGGATTTTACAGGAACTACTCGGAGAAAATCGCCGGCGTTTGCCTACCACTGTTCGAGCTGCTGAGAAAAGATACGCCATGGGAATGGACGAAGCCGCGACAACTTGCTTTTGAAGCAGTAAAATCACTGTTCCTTGAAGAGCATGTTATTCACCACCCGGTGCAAGGTGTCACCTACGTATTGCATACTGATGCGTCAGACTATGCACTTGGTGCTAAATTAGCCCAGACAAAATTCCGAAGGAGTTGAGCGGACTGTCGCACTAGCCAGCAGGAGGGCGGAGAAAAATTATACTACTACCGAGAAAGAAATGTTAGGGATTGTTTGGTCCCTGCAGAAATATCGGAATTTGTTACTCGGTGAAATAATAATTTTGTTGACGGACCATCAGGCATTGCTGAGTTTGAGAACGAGCAAAATTTTTAGTAGTCGCCTAACGAGGTGGTCACTTCTAGTGCAAGAGTTTGACCTCGAGTTTCAGCACATTAAGGGCACCGACAACACTGCTGCAGACTACTTAAGTCGCACGCCAGATGGAGAGCAAGATAGTACACCGAAATCGCCACGAGAGATTTCCATTGCGTCGACGCAGAAAATGTTAGCCGCTGTTATAAACTGGCACGAAAATTTTAGAAATTTAGCTCAGGAACAGTGTAAAGATAAATTTTGCCGCCAAATGAAGGATAAGCTGCAGCAATTACCACAGTCGCATCCTTTGAGAAACCTATTTTGTATTTTTGACAAACTTATACTATTCCACTACAACCAACCTAAATCAGGTTTCGAAGACGCTTGGAAAGTTGTTGTCCCCGAGCCTCTAAAAAAACAACTAGTCCTCGACGCGCATGAGATGCTAGGACATGCAGGAATAAGTAAGACATATGAAGCTCTAAGGCGTCAGTTTTACTGGAAGGACATGCAGAAAGTAGTAAACTGTCTGGTTCGTTCTTGTGATTTGTGTCAACGATGTAAGCATTCGCAAGAAAACTTAATGGGAGCAATGCAAAGTATTTTACCTAGAAATCCTTTGGATATTGTCTCAGTTGATTTGTATGGTCCACTACCGAGGTCAAAAGCTGGAGTCACGTACGTGTTTGTTATGATGGATGTATTTTCTAAATTTACTAAGCTATATGCAGTTGTTAAAGCCACCTCAAGTATACTTTCTAAACTAAAATCATTTATTGAAGTAGATGGTCAACCGCAGTGTGTGTTATCTGATAAGGGAACCCAGTTCACGAGCAAGACGTGGCAAGAAGGTGTTAGAAAGCTGAATATTGTTCCTACTTCCACTGCAGTGAGGCATCCGCAAGGAAACCCGGTAGAGCGCCGAATGAAGACCCTAGGAAATATCCTACGGATATACTGTCACTCGTTACAACAAGGCTGGAGGGATAAGTTGCCTATGATTGAATACGTAATGAATAACACAGTTCATGAGTCGACTAACTTTACCCCCTATGAAGTACTGACAGGTAAAGGTTCGAAAGTTTTTGACCCTTCGAAATTGCCAAAACCATCCATAACAGCAAAAATAAATAACACGGAAAAGGACGAGTGGAGAGAAGAAATGAGAAAACTCGTAGAACAGCATCTAATTCTAGCCTCAGAAAGAAGAACAAAGTATGCAAAGATGTCGAAGGTCAACAAACTGCAAGTTGGTCAGCTGGTGCTAATTAGAGCCGTTAATGTATTGAGATCACGTGATGGGAAAATTGCTACCTCTGTATTCTGGACCATATATTGTAAAGAGTGAAAGACACAAGAACTGTTATGAGCTGGCTCATCCTACAACAGGAGAAGTAATAGGGAATTATAATATCTCTGGTTTGAAAATTTATCGCGCACCTGTTTAACAAGACCCTAGAGGACAGCTGGTGATGTTTTATCGCTGTAAGACGCCTGAATTTGATACTGGAAGATGTAAGAACGCACGTGAGATTGTACTGCAGATAAGCTGATGTGAGAAGTTTGCCTTGAGGTGTATGTTTACGTCAGGAAGGGCGTCGTATTTTTTTGTCTGATGTTGTTATTTATATGAGTCTAGCGAAGGAAAATGCCGCGGCCATTATATGTGTTTTTATGCAGATTTATTTATTGAAGTATATTATTGCTTGTCCTGACACATGTTTGAATGGCAGGTATTCACGTCGCTATGTGTGCAGAAGTCGAGCGTGTATGTTGTACTATTGAAGAGAACACGGCGTTATAACTACGTCAAAGAAACATAATTCAATAACGTGCCGATAAGTAAATAAACAGGCAGACAAGATAATAACAGCAAGTAGATTATCCCTAAAACCTGCAGTGTCGGATTGAGCCTACCTATTGTTGCGCTGTTCCTACCTACTCGCACTCAGCTTATAAAAGCTTAGCTAAAAACACTCGCGATCTCTATACTATGCAAGCTAAGTGACGATTGACGTACTCACAGTTAATCCAGTACCCACACTTACCTTCCGTTGACTGGAGCGGATTTGATTACCAAGATAGCCAGGAGATACCATTTTAGACGTCGTTGTGTGGTTTAGACTATTCTTCTTTATTGATCTTTTATTGTTGATTAATTCTTCATGTTCTCAAGCTATTATGTTGTGTTATATAAGTGTCAGTATGTTGTACAGAATTGTAATTGTGAAGATTTTCTTCTGATTTACTTCACTTCATGTTAGTTTGTTTATTGTTGTACTGTATACTATACGAAATTGGAATTCTAAGATGCCTTCCGACACCAAACTACCTATTGTTGAGCTGCTAGCATTTAATCCAACAACACTAGCATATTAAATACTCCTGTACAAAGAGAGGCAAAGTGTAATTGTTGGAGTACAGTGCTACATGAATATAAACTGTGCAATGTTTTGTTAGTGTATGGACGCCACCATAAGTTAATGGGTGCCTAGCCCGTACGAACTTGAAACGGGTATATATATTATTTTATGAAGTAACACTAAGCTACCATAACACTCCGTAACACACGTGATAATCACTTTACACACGAGCATATTGAAACACAAAGCGGAGGCAAGCGTGCCTACTACGCAGCGAAACGACACGAGTTTTAAATGTGTTTTATTTGGTTTCACGAAGAACTTATTCCGTGTGCTACCATGTACACTCTTCGGTTAGTGAGTGACGTAGGTAACAGAATGAAACAGGTACTGTTATCCTGAGAATGTTCTTCATTTCGAGCAGCGAACGACACGAAGCGACCGATACGGAACCCGCCATGATACCAACTGCCAACAGTTTTTCGCTTTGGCGAATTTGAAACCAGACTCCCGCCTGGCAGGGCTGGTAACCTGACACCTGCAAAGAAGTCGTCTCGGCAAGAAAATGTTTTTTTTTTTTTTTTACCTCATGAAACTTTTGTTCAAAGGAATAACTGTTCATTTAGTGTGTCGATTATTTTTTTTTGTGAACGCCCAAGTATTTATTTGTTGTTTATTAACCTTAATTGAGCTGTGTGTGGATACTTTCTTAGACAGAGCTAAAAGCAACAATCTTATGTTTTCATTTGCCACATGATTTTTAAAGGAAGTTTTTGCACTCAAATTACTTTACGTTTAAAAACTTGAGGGGGCATTATGTGACAATTGAGGTTTACCTTTAAAGAGTCAGTGTTTATGTTTATTTCTCAGAGTTATGTTTCTTTCCAAATTTTTGTTTTATCTATATCAGGCTGCTTTATCTATGCCGAGGGTTATTACTGAGTGAGAAAAAAATAATATGTTCAAGAAAAGGAATAACTTGTATTTTGTTTTAACTGGGTTGTTATGTCATTGGAATTAAAGTGAAATGATAAATTTTAAAACTTTTCCTTATTTTCATCTTAAAATGCATTGTGGGGAAGATTGGACGTTGGAGAAGAGAATCTACACCAGATAAGTGAATTGTGAAGTTTCTTATTGTTTCTCTAACAACCATACTTCAGCATCTCGTGTACCTAACTAAAACATATCAGCCTACATTTACTTTATCCTACGGATACCCTGACAGAGAGAGTCTTATTTTGCTAGATGGGACTGAGCTACAGCCGTGGCATTTTAATTTATACTGTACATGCAGTGGAGATGTTTGCAGTTCTCCTTAGTAAACAAGAGCAGAAACGTTTCAATAGTTTTAGCATAAACACCTATCAAAGTCACAAAATGGCAGTTGCGGTGTAGCCAAAATAAAAAAAAAAATAACTTGCAGAAACAAGATAATTCATAAAAGATACTTAATGATGTGAACTACTTCAAGACACTTTCGTAAACACAGAGCGATATATTTTTGTATTTTTTAAAAATTGATGAAAATGAGTAAATTTTTGCATAACTTTGACTTTCGGCTACTACTGAAATATTCAAAACTAACTTTTGTCAAACATGTCATGAAATGCATTTATACACTGACTTTCAGTTCCCGTATTTTTTAATCCATTAGTTAATTACTTTTTTTTTATTTTGGCTGCACAGTAATGGCCATTTCGTGACTTTGATGAGTGATTTTGCAGGAACTATGGGGCCCAATTTTTTTTTTTTTGGGAAATGACCATGTTATCTGGTGTGCAAAAGTTGAACGGTGTTTGGCACAAATATAAAAAAAAATGAAATTTTACGGGTCCAATGCCCTTAAAGGGCCGTGTAATGTGTTTCTTGCGGATATATGCAACCGGCATTAGCCCCTTATAAATCAAGGCTAATTTTACATTCTCTGTAGCAATAAGAGTACTACACATATCAACATTATCTTCGTGTTTTATAAGAGACAGCGTCGTTCTTATTTTATATGCGTTTGTCGAAGTCAAGTATAAAGAATGGTCGCCACAAATTTTACGAAACTTTTTATAGTTTCACGTTGCTAATGTAACCGTTTGTTATGCTTCATTTTGCAAAATGCAGCTATATTAAGGACGGCTGTGTCTTTTATAAAGCGCGAACACATAACGTTGATATGTGTAATATTCTTATTTCTAGAGAGAACGGTAAATTGGCGTTGATATATATGTACACACATATATGGGATTAATGCGGGTTGCATACATGCTCCTGAAACACATTACGGCCCGTTACTGTGACGTAGTACGCACATCACACACATCACACCCCACCCTAAGGCATATTGGCTTGTCAAAAACAACATATGTGTGTTACGGTTTTATGTACGGCACTAAAACCAACTAACTCGCTGAAGTGAAGTAATTCACGCTGAATAGCGATGTTTTAGCCAACCACGTCTCCTATATGGAACCTGAAAATAAAATATTTTTACGTTTGTAAATAACCTTCTTGGACTTTTTTAAATCTTGATATGAAGATTCGGAGCTATTTTTAATACAAACATTTACTATTTTTTGTTTCGTATAGGATATCTTGTAGCCTGCAACAGCGTTATTCATTATGCATTTCTTCAGTGTTTGGTGCTAGGACAATGCGTGATGTGTGTGTGGGCTATCCTTAGCGCACAGTAATTGTAGGTCTCAAATGAGCAAACATCCGTCCAGACGGCCATTTTATGAGGTTCACATATATAGGGTGTTAAGCTACGATGCAGTGATTTGTCGTACGTGATTACAATGTACCAATAGAAAAAAAAACACATTTAAGTGAAAAACTTTCAAGTTCTTCTAAAATCCATCGCAGGCATTAAATGTACTTAACCGAGCCTTTCATCATGGCTAATAACATAGCCTACTTTTCGCATGCGTGTATCTCAAAATCTGCTACACATAAATTAACGCAACTATTTGAGGGTCCGACAGTGTACTTGGGAATATATTTTTAACGTTTATTTAAGTCTCACAGTTAGTTTGTTAGGACGGAAACACTTTGCGTCTTGCGTAGATAAGCAACAGTACACAGAACAATTATTTTCGTGTGTATAGGTAGTTCGTTACAAATGAGGAATATTGAAACGTTAATTACGTTTCCATTCATTAATTGCAATCGCAGTTTACTCAAAAGTTAAGGATTAATGTAACCATGCATAACCTTTTTAATTATTATTCTAGACAATGCGGTCTTCAAGAATGCTCACTTTAAAACGAATAACCTAAACATGGCTTAATATTTCCATGAGGTAATTGGAGACATGATTGTGAGTTTATTGCTGGAGAGTGACTGAGAGATTTTGGTCACCGCTTAACATCGAGTTCTTTAGCACTGTTGGGAGGTGACATGGTGTGATAATGTAGCAGAGCCGGAATGAAGGAGTGGGGGAAACGGGATATCCCCGAGAAAACCCGCCGACCAGCGTCATCGTCCAGCACAATTCCCACATGCGAATATTCGGGAACCGACTCCGATGGGAATCGAACCCGGATCGCCTCTTACAGTCGGAGAAAAAAATGCAAAGTCGTGTGCATATGAGTTTTAAAATGTGCGTAACTGACTCACCAACGACCAGTGGTCGGTTCCATCATCCTCCTCGGTTGTCAGAGTTGTTGGAGATATGGTCGTCTCCTCCACGATTGTTCCACTGGAACATTTCTCTCAGTGTTAGCTCCTTGGACTTATCGACCAATCATATAAAGCATGATATTCACATGTCGCTAAAAAAACGAAACTCTACATCATTAATAAGTATTTCCTTTCCACAGGTAAGCGTCTAAAATCCCTTCTTACAGTCAAATCAAAGTTACTGATAATTTTATATAATGTACCACTGAGAATTTACAAAATATCTACTGTAGATCAAAATAAAATTGTAACACTTGACGCAAACAGGATAGGCCTATCAACGTGACATAATAAATGAGAAGCATTTTTATTATGTGGCACAATGCCAATAAATATTCTTAGTGTAAATAACAAACAGAAAAAAAAAACGGTATTTGATTTTCTACAAACTCAAGAGTTGCAGTTAAATACGAATTAAAATAAATTATGTCTTGGAATATTCTTGCAAGAATTCACATTTACAAAATGATCATCAATGCATGAGGAATTTGCTTTGGCAGGTTGGTTAAGCCGCACAGTGTTACCTTCAAATTATTCTCAACAGCTCCTAGTTCAAATCAAACACCGGCCTTTTAATCTCAGTTAGTTTTGTTCAAGCTTCGCGTTAATTTAATACATACTGAACAGTTTTGTTCTACATACGCCATAGCTTGCAAACATTGTTAAGACGCAGAAAATCCACAGCGGATTATCTACTCAGCAACAGTCGCGAGCAATATTTTATATTCAATAAAACAAAACACTTCAGTTTCATACACTTCCATTGCAAAAATTATTCAGTGATTACAATCTTTCAATATTTTTAACAGTTTTTAAATAGGCCTAAAGGAGGAGGTTATCAGTTCTTTTGCATTTTTTTTTGTGTTTGTTACCTCAAAACTCTGTCATTTATAAGTATATTTTGAAAATATTTTGTTGGTGGACTATTTCTTCCACCACAAACCTTGACGATGTGCTTTCTAATTGTGAGTTACAAATGTTGTGGGTGTTTTTAGTCAGTACTTCTAAAAAGTTAGTATTTGTAGGTAGAGAACGTAAAATATTTCGTCAAACAGAGCAACGACTACACTGTAATAAACTCCCAAAATGGTTATGGAAGTAATTAACCTTTATGCGGTTTGGGGATATATACCATTCTTCAGCTAGTAAAGATAAAATGTTGAGTACTATTACTGTAAAAGTCTGGTAACATCACTATAAATTTGACAATTTCGTAAAACTATATAAGGGACGCTACAATATATGTACGGGACATAATTTTACCATAACAATTTTCTTAATACTCACATACATCAGTATGGTAGGATTTTGTTATTTGCAGCGGACATTAATCATTTCTGCGTTGATGCCAGATGTGCAGACTATGATACAGAAGTAAAATTTTCAGTTGTAGCTACTCTATCAACAGTAAAGTAACATATTTTTTTCACACAAGGCATTGAGTTCTGTAAGTAGCCTAAATAAAGCTTCAGCAGACAGTACGTTATTTAGAACTAGTTTTACAAGGATATGAAAACTTGTATGTTTCTTACCTGTTCAGTGGATGGCCGCTGCTGAACCCTAGGAAGAGTAACAGCAGCAGGAACATTACCTCTGACATGTACATAGCTCAGTCTATGAATTATCGCAGTCAGTAAACTCTTCAACTCAAAACTATCACACTCAATAAACTCTCAAAGTCAAGACTGTCGCAGTCAGTAAACTCTCTCAAACTCAAAATTATCGCAGTCAGTATCAATCGAAGTCTTTGAAAAACGCTAGTTATCCTCTCAGAATCGCTGCAGCAACAAGTGATCCGAACTCATTCTTGCGTTGGTATTTATTCGTGAGACTGTTATTGTTGAAATAAAAAAAATCCGATAGCAATGTTAAGGCTGTAACAAAAGAAAGTTGTGTTGGTTCTGTCTTTGGTTTAAATGGAAATTTCGTACTAATTATATTTTATTTATAGATACATGTACTCGACCACCATTGCATTGAAACCAAATCACGTGAAGTTTCACATCAGCTATTAAAATCACACTTGGGCCGAAAATTATAAACTCTGCTACAAATAATAATAAAATACTTTAAGGATTATTTCCGCATCAGAATTATCAAGCAAACCCAAATAATTTATATAATTTTAATAAATAGCCTACACACGTCCATAACAGAACAATTATTTTTTATGAGTCTTGTTACAGGGGCTAGGTAAAAGTAATAGTTTGAACTGTAATAAATCAAATCCAAAATAGTTTTCTTTTATATATTGCCGAATAATTATTTTTTTAAGGTTGACTTAACAACGTCGTCCGTCGCCCGTCCGTCGATCACGTGACTTCCAACCAATCAGTAGTCACGAATTACTTTATCTGTTCGTCCGACAAAACTTGCAAAACTTTAACATTTACTGACGAGCAAGTGAATTTACATCCTTAAAAATTGCGGCGATCGTTGCAAAGTGTATTTAAATAAGTATACTCCACTGTTTCCTTAATTTTATTATTTCTCTTATTGGTTACCGCTGCAAATTCATATTTACTATACGACATAAATAAATTTCAGTTCGAAAAAATTAAAACACTTTCCCAATTTGTTTTTACACAACTATAACATAATTAAAATCGTAAACAATTTTATTTGTAAATAATTGAAATCACAAAATTTGTGGGTGGTAAAAATGCGGTTGTAATTACTAGCAGCTACAGATCAATCAAACATCTGTAAAAGTAATTTCTAGTGTTCAAGGGCGCGGTTTACCACAATTTTTATCATCGTGTTTTTTTTTTTTTTAATTTGTACCAGTTATTTTATTCTTGTTTTAGACACGAAATGTGGCTAGGTTTTCCTTTTATAAAAAATTTTTATCACGCATAGTTTTTGCGTAATGGCTTTTAAAGCCAAAATTTGCATGTTTCCGTTTCAAGGACGACATTTGTTAAGAACGGAAAACGATTACCAATCATTTCCTTCTTATAACTTCTCTTGTATAATTAAATAATATATATTGTAAGCTAGAATCCCTTTACAACTTATTCTAGAAATCAATTAATAAAAACTCGCTATTTTCTGTTCATTTTCAATTTCTTGTTTTTCAAAATCAACAAGAAGACTACCATGGATAACATGCTATCC
>PNEQ01010989.1:0-43778 GCA_003012365.1 Medauroidea extradentata | reverse complement strand
ATCGTACACTAGGGTTAATAAAATTCCTGACCTATAATGCTTCTTCT
The DNA here is from genome assembly GCA_003012365.1 of Medauroidea extradentata. Classification (NCBI taxonomy): domain Eukaryota; kingdom Metazoa; phylum Arthropoda; class Insecta; order Phasmatodea; family Phasmatidae; genus Medauroidea; species Medauroidea extradentata. The sequence continues at coordinate 43,731 of PNEQ01010989.1, read as the reverse complement.
CCGGATTCCTTAATTAGCCTTTACTATGCTTTGATTAGATCCAAGCTTGAATACTGCTCTGTTATTTGGAATAGCATTACCATCACGGACTCGAATCGTATTGAGTCAGTACAATACAAATTATTTAAAACTATTTACATGAGATTCTCTCAGCCGTCAATGCCTTTTAGTTATGAGGATATACTTACTGATTTTAAGACAACCACTTTACATGCTCGTAGGATAGTTAATGATGCTCTATTTTTTATTAACTCCTTTCTATATTATTTTGATTGTCAAACTATTATAAACAATACAGGTTTAAAGATGCCTAACCGTATTAGTAGAAACTTTAATCTTTTTTACGCATTATCTAAAAATAAAAACTTAATTAACAGATGTATATTCAATTTTAATGATATTTGTAAATTTGATCCTTTTAAGGAAAGAAAAATTGTATTCTGGGACTTTAAATAAGGTTGTTTAAGTGTCTCTTTTCTGTTTGTCTCTTTTTTAAATGTTTTGCTGCATTTTGTCCTGTCAGTGTGTGTTGTGTCTAGTCCTTTGTTTTGTATGTCTGTATTCTTTTGTATGTCCTTTGTTATCTGTTTATCCTGTGTTTCTGTATTTGTATCTGTTATTTGTTTAGTGTCATCCTGTTATTGGTCGCAAGACTGTTGGATGGCACTTTAAACATAATAAATAAATAAATTATTATTATTATCATTGGTGATGAGACAGGAAGGTAAGGGTTAAATGGGTACAAGAGACAGTGTTTGAGTGTAGCGGAAGGCTAATACGACACTTGGAAAAGCAGTCTGAAGTTGAGTGGCCTCAGTACTCCTTGTGTCATTGTCGTGACGGTAAACGCCCACGGTTTTGGCGGACGCAGTTCGCTCCCGCTGAGATGGAAAGTGGTCTGTGAAGGCCGCGGGTATATAATTATTAGTTAAGGTGGAGCTCGCTCCGTTGGTCACGCAGCCTCCTGCTGGCAACGTCGCATACAAGCCTCCCTACTCTCCACTGATCCAGACCTCTCTCTCTCTCTCCCCCTCCCCAATCTTGAACCAAATACTTGTTTTCTGAAGCGCCCGCGGGTGGGGGGGGGGGGCAGTTATTTACGGAAGACTGAATCAAATAAGTGAGCGGGCGACTGCGATAGCGCGCTTCTAAAAATTACTCGTGTTTTGAATTAAGTATAGTTATGACTTCCGGGTGTGCTTGCTCGTGACTTCCGGCCTCCGTGCGATCAGCCGAATAGAATACCACGCTGCTTGGCGTTTGACTTTGTTTTTACGTGGCCTGTTAATGAAGTTAAAAAAACAATTATTTAATAATGACTTTGCTGTGTTGGAAGTGTTTTCAGTAAAGGTCTTGGGATAACTGTTTGTTACTTGCGCATGTGTTCGGAATTGTTTGATAGTTTAAAATGTTCAATATTTCCTTGTAGCACACTGGAAAACTATTTGTTTTCTAGCAGTGGTGTAGTGGTCAGAATGCTTGCCTTCCACCATAGCGATCTAGGCTCTGTTCCAGAGTACAGTCACTTCCAACTCTAGCATGTGGGAAACGTGGCGAACGTTTACATTGACATAGACCTTGCATTCCGTCGCCGCTTCGTATTCATATCGCCCTCGATAGTGGTCAAGACCTCGACCAAACCTCAAGTTCCTGGACAAGCGTATAAATAGTAATAAATTCGACAATGGAGTAGTTTTAAAAAATACGTCCCTCACCGGAAAACCATGGATGGTTTGCACCAAGTGGTTCAGTATACACGTCCAATACATTCTGTCAAAAAACTTTAGATTGGACAAAATTGAACAGTTGAAATATTTACTGTTATCTTAAGTTCAAGCAACATTTTGCTACAAATATGTATGGTCTGTTCGTTTATGTTTGCTCTCTACGTACGTTACGTTTTAGTAAAAGTTGCCCTTAAAATTTCTTCTAGCTGTCACTGTACAGCTAGAAAATTTGAAGGTATTCTGCGGTACATTTTTAGGTAAATATGTGTTATGGAAGAAAAATAATTCAGTGTGATCTGTATTTTTTAAAAAATAAAAGTGACAGTATTAAAGTTGTATATTTTCCTATTAAAACAACAAAGAGGAATGATGCCTCACTTATGCCACTTTCGAACCTCGTACACAAGTATATAAAGGATACATTTAGCTAAGAATTTTGTAGAACTGCAAGTTAAGGCCATGCTCTTTGGTTTCTGCTTTTTTTTTTTGGGGGGGGGGGATAGTTAATTTTTTGCGTCTAAACGAGAGCAGATATCAAAAATCTTTTTGGCAGTTTTGTTTAAAATGGTTTTGCCCTGATAGCCAATTTTTTTTAAAGCAAGAAATTGTATAGTTTCGTCTAAAACATCAATTACCCAGAATTTCGATAGTTACATAATTAACTAAAACCATAGTATTTATTGCCCTCAAAAATCAGCCAACATGGAGAAGACGACTCTTAAACAAAACTGCCAGACAGATTTTTGATATATGCTCTCGTTTAGACGCAAAAAATTAATATCGCTAAAGAGTAGAAATTAAAAGCGCTGCTACCGTAATTTTCATCACCATGTTTTAAGTTTTATATTTGTACCAATTATTTTTTTATTGTTATAGACACTAAATGTGACTAAATTTTTCTCTTACAAAAATTTTTTATTTCGCATAGTTTTTGCGTAATGGCTCGTTAAAGCCAAAATTCGCATGTTTTCGTTTTAAGGATGACACTAAAACCAACTCACTTACCGAAATGAAAAAAATTCACAGCGGATAACGATGATGTAGGCTACCAATTCAGCTATGTTAAGACCATGATCTTTCATTTATTGCAAACAATTGCAAATAACTTGAAAATTATGTAACCAAATGCTTTGAAAAAATTTGAGATTGTGTACAGTCATTCAATACACAATTTTGCCAGAGTTTTTTATTTTTATTTTTTAATAAAGTACCATTTGCTAGATCAAAAATTATATTGCTTCATTTTGGCTTATTTAGACAACAAAATATGTGAAATTTCAGGGGAAAAAATCTAAAAGTCCGTTTAGTGTATTTCAACAGAAAAATTCAGATACGCACGATGATAAACAAGTGTTAAAACTGTAAGAATAATTTTTATATATGTATTAATTTGCGTTAAAAAATATTTTCGAAATCACTGCATAACTAAAGAGCCTTAAACCACACACACACACACACACACACACACACACACACACACACACACACATATATATATATATATATATATATATATATATATATATATAAAAGAGAAATTATTGAATTTTTCTCATTTTTGTTTTAAATTTAAGCATTTTTATTTAAATTCAAAATATGGTTATTCTTTGTTTTTATGTACGTGACATTGTAGCCTGCGGCGTCTTTATCCGCTGTGAATTTTTTCAGTTTGGTATGTTAGTTGGCTTAAGTGTAGTCCTTAAAATGGAAACATGAAAATTCTGACTTTAACAAGCCATTACGCGAAAACTATGAGAGATAAAATAATTTCTTAAGAGCCAAATTTAGTCACATTTTCTGTCTAAAATAAGGAAAATAATATATGGTACAAATAAAAAATAAAAACATAGTGATGAAAATTGCTGTAGACCGCGCCCTTATAGTTAGAACTGAAATTACCTGCTCTCAGCCTCAGCATTAGGGGTATGTGAGTTTCGTGGGTCTATTCTAGGCCAGGTTGAACGCCACGAACGTTACTTCTATGATTGGACGACACGTCTTTGATCAATGCAAGCCAGTAATAAATAAGAAACAATTGGCGGGGCTACCACGTGCTACATACTCGTACTGCTAGTAGCCTGTGGAATTGTGGTCAATGTGTGTCTGAGAAATCTAGGCTGATGCCAGAGGAATGCTAGAAAGCCACGAACTTCTACTTATCATCTTCCGCTAAAGATCAATTTTTTTGCGCGCGGCTTTATTTTGGACTACTGCGCGTGGTTGGTATTCAGCCGAGTTGGATATTTCGCAAGTAGAGATAGGCGCTCGCTCATTGTTGCGGCGTAGGCTTGCCATGCTCTGCTAGTGTAACGAACCGCTCAGACTGAGAACTGAGGCGCGCGCAACGGCAACTGAAGAACATCGGAATGTGGAAGCCAACCAGCCAGGCGGTTGTTCCTCTCAAGCAAGGCCGTTGTTTAGTCCGGCTAGCGGCGCGAGGCTTCCTTGGAACAGTACGCATACCACTGTTCTCCATCCTGTGGAGAATATACTCTCATTGTACGGAAGGCTACTTCTCTGTCACATTTTAGGTTTCTTACTTCCAAATTATTATACAAAAAAAATAGATAGGATTCTCCACAAGTAATCTGTCCTAGGATATTCAGAGGACAAAAAATATTCTAAAAAAAATTTTTTTTAATGTTACCTATGAAATGTTACTACCATCTTCAAACACGTGACTTCTTCACAATATCAAATAAAATATTAATTTCATAAAGTTGTTTTAGTAGTTTCTGAAACCCCACCGGCCACCAATGATATCCAAGTACGTATACCAAACAAATTTACAATGTCACGATCCACAAACAATATACTACAATAATGGTATGTAAGTGACTTATCAAATTTGGATCATATTTTACTAACTTCGCAGTAATAACTAAACGTCAGTTTTTGAATTAATATCTCTCTTTGAAAATTAATCTAAATTGTAAGGAACGCGTTTGTCAAATACTCTATTTTTTACGATAATTGCCCAATGCCCGTGCTTTGTACAATAAAATACTGTTTGCACGATTTATGTTTTGTAGAGGTCAATAAAATAACAATGATGAAATATCATTCTGTAAGTTTTTTTAAATTCTATAATAAAATCTATTAAAAAAAGTGGCAGTTCTGAATAACATTATTGGCCATTTATATAGGCAAGAATATTCCAAAGGGGTTCATTTCTTTGGCATAATCCTTCGCCGCAGTCAAATGCATAACATTTCGATGTCACAGATCCATTTCCCTAGAAAATTGTTTGCTCACGAAGCTGACAAAAAACGTACCCTTAAAATCTGTTGACTAAAATAACTTAGTGCCATTCACGCTTCCGTAAATAAAGTTCAGTATAACAAATAATTTAAAAATTCAGAAATAATAAAACATTAGGAAAAAAATAATTTTCAACGCCGTAGTGATACAATAGTATGGTTTTTCTCTTAAAGCCAAAACTGAAGTTGGGCCAGAGTGAATGCAATAACCGTAACTAGACATGACGGTCTATCGTGAATTTTTTTTTGTGCCAAAATGCACTTCAAAGCGCAGCAGTTTCTCGCAACATGTGTGATTAGGTTACGTCGGACACAATGTAGCTGTCTGCAGACCAATAACAGGCATCAAAAATTACGGTAGCAGAATTCTCATTGGCTCAGTCAAATAAGGTAGGTAACAGCTCCACGTTCAAGCGAAAACCAGTAATTTTTTGATAAGCTGAACCTACAGTCAATGTCAGAAGTATTCGTACACCCATACTGTATACCCAAATTATGACCTTAACTAAATGCTGAAATATAACGACTGGAAATAGGAAAATGGGACATGTGCCATTATAACGAAAATACATATTTTTATTTTACACATTTAACAATGTGAGTAAGTATATTTATATGTTAAATGTTAACAAAATAATTACATTAACATTTCGTGTCAAAAGTATTCGTACACTTAATAAAACGTAACAAACGTAACTAAAAATAAAAAAGTCTGTGTTGTTCAATACTTTGTTGGATTTCCTTTCGCTTGAATGACCACTTGAAGAAGGCGTGGCATTGATTCTACGAGTTTTCTCTCAAATTGAAGCCAGTTTTTCTTGAAGAGCGGTTACCGTGGTAGCCTTGTTTGTAATTTTCCTTTTTCTTGTCCTGGCCTCCAAAATCCTCCATCAGTATTGGATTAATATCCGGTGACTGGGGAGGAGTATGAAGTTGCTTCAGAGTGTTAAACAACAACCACAGCCTTGTATTATGAGCTGTGTGTTTGGGATCGTAGTCTTGATGGAACATGAATTCATTTTGGAGGTCCGTTTGTTCGGCACTAGCAGCGAGATTTGATTTCAAAATCTCAATATACATTTTGTGGTCCATAACACCGTCAATAACACGAAGCTTCCCTACTCCAGTAGCACTCATGCACCCCCATACTAACACATTCCAACCCCTCGTGTTTGACTGTGGGGCGCGGGTTCTTGGGCTGTAGCTCTATATACTTATTTTCCTCCATACCTTACATGGTCCGTCCGACCCAAATAGGTTAAATTTACTCTCATCGGAGAAATAATTCTATTCCAAAAAGCAGGCCATTTATTTAAGTGTTGTTTTGCAATAGCACGACGTTTCTTCCGATTCACTTCAGAAACAAAAAATTTCTTGCGAGCACCGCGACCATTCGTTGCTTAACCCTTAGCGCACTGTGCTTGCAAATACCGAGACCCCTTGACTTGACAACTGCTTCACAATATTTGGAGCACTTAATTTAGGAACTTATATAATTAGATGAACCACTCTGCGTTTATCTGTAGCAGTCAACTTGTTTGGCCGTCCACTTCTTGGCATATTTTGCACAGAGTTGGTTACACAATACCGGTCTATGACGCACTGGACTGTCGAACGAGGTCTTCCGATGTGTGCAGAGATCTCTCTCAAATATTTACACTGGTTGTGAAGTTTAATAACGAGCCTACGTTTTGCTTCACTAATTTCTTTCCCCTTACGCTCCATGTTTACGCCGATTGTTGGTCACGCATCCACTCACACCAGCAGTCCAACTCTAACTGAAATACATATCGAATGATCTCTCATTGAACCACAGTGGCGCTAGTGTCACTGTTTACAGAACTTGTTTACGCCCGTACGAATACTTTTGACGTGTACAAATATGTATGACCAATTAGATAGTTGTCTAAATTTAGCTGCTTTACGTTGTGTGTATTGTGCATAAACATAAAATACATAACGACAAATATTTTCTATGCAATAACGTTGTTCCTGTTCATCTGTTACCAACCATTATTTGGCGGTTGATTCAGTTCTGCAGCACTACAAATAACGCAGGTGTACGAATACTTCTGACACTGACTGTACGTTAAAATCTAACAGTCAAGTTTTCCCACGATAAATTATGCCTAGCCATGACTAGAGATATGAAAATTTCGCGCTATTATTTTGCACCAGCCTAGACTAATTCACCAGTACACTACCGAAAACAATCCGTGACTTCATTAGCTCCTGGCATTCATGAGAAAGTTACCTGCATGCGTGACTGACTGCATTGCAGGAGGTTGGATGAATTTTTGTTACTGGTTATAAGATTACTTCAGGGCACGGACGTAGAGGAACAAGTCTGGACAATGAAGTTGAAAATTGACCTTTATATGACTGATTGGCACCACTGGTTAACTAATGCTGTTTTAACATTGTGTAAATGGAACTATATTAGCAAGTTCATGTCGCAGCCGCTTGGAGCACTGGTAGTACGGCGCTATATTGCATTGTTAAAACAACACTACGTTGCTAGTGACGCTTACAGTCATACAGAGTTCAACCAGAAGCATTGGTAGATAGGCTAGTGTCCAGACCTGTAATTCTAAGACCGTGCTTCAGGTCATACTACGGCGCAAATTTTTGTATTTCTCAAACAATCTTAATACTCCGTGTAAGAGTCTCAGTATTAATCTAAAGCCTAGCGCAGAGTAAGTGGAGTCACTACTAGATACACATTCACGGCTTAAGCAGTACAGCTACATATTCAAACACAGAACTTCTCATAGTTCTTGTACAACCGGTTAAGCACAATTTAATATCTTAAAGAAGTTATTTATTAGTCGATAACTGTTACGGTAGCATTTTTACAAGGAGTATTGTGTGATAGAAGTGAAGAAGTGTGAAAAACATAGCACAAACTATTCGCGTTACGTACAACATTAATTAGCTGCTTCTACGCGGAAAACGTTCTACTAGAGTCCTGCAACGCGCCTCCACAAGACTTTCAATGACAATTTCATATTTCTGTGACATAAAAAACTGGAACACGGTATGTTGCACTGTTCTATACTAAAATTGTTCAATAAACTTGGAAAGGTTAAAAGTTTGTATATTTACAGCGACTTGGAAAATAGTATACATAAAATGCACTAAATTTTTCAAGTTTTCGCACGCACTAAAATCATTAACACGCCAGTAATATGGCATTTAGAAATTTTAATTAATTTCTTAGTAACCGAAAAATGGAGCAAACTACTAGCTGGCAAATATCGAAGCCATTCTACAACTCATTCTCTACAGAACATGTTTTACAGGTGTTTAATCCATCAATCATTTTTTCAAAAACACTGCTGTGTCAACAACGTTGTGGAGACCTTTATTTATTTGACCAACTTTAAAAAGGGGAAATTGGCAAATAAAAAAGTCTACCCACAAGGCACGGTTGAAAAAGAGTTTATTTATGAAGATTGTCCAGTACTTCGTGACTTATTCAAGGTCAGTGAAAGTTGCTTAGTCATTGCTGCACAGACCAAGAGAGGCACGGACGATAAGTCTCACTATGTTCGCTTTTACTGGCAAATTGACTGGCATTTAGTGGCAAAAATATGTACCACTGATGATAAGGCGCATACGGGCGTGATTACCAAGAGACTTATTGTATTCCAAAGAATAAAATCCTGTGACTAACGATGTGTAAATGTTTGTTGTTAAATCATTATTAAGGACGAAATTTTTATGGAAATTGTAGAAAATTTTGGAATTTTTTTTCTGTATCGGCATTGGGATGTTTTTGTAGTCATTTGACATCATACCTATAATTAATCGATAGAGACATGCAAAATTCGCGTTATCATTTGATAGCAGACTAAACTTCACTTTCCTATACATAACAGAGCATAATCTGCGATTCAATTGGCCACGAACTTTTATGTGTTGTCATTGACGTGTGTTACGTCTTCACAGAGATTGGCCTCTCTACCGTGTAAGTATTCTCCGCTGCAAGTCACGACAATATCGGCCAGCGGGAGACGTCGAACAAGCCTGTAGTCACTTGGAGTCTAGTCAGCTGTCAGAAAATAACGCGAATTTTGCATGTCTCAATTAATCGAGAATGGCACATAATTCAGCGCTAAAAGCATCTGTTTAAAATTTTAAGTTACTCAAAACCAATTTGCGAAAATAGAAAACAGCATCTTAGACAATAGTTTTTGCCAACTTTCTGAGCAAAAAAGTTACTGGAGTAACATATTTCTGAATAACAGTCCCTGACGCCATAATCTCGTACATTTAACTGCGGTGGAATAGACTATGCTTAACAAATGCGTCATTTTGAGTAAATGTTTGCTCATTAAGTTGGTTAATAGTATTAACTGGGGTTGTTTGTTTTGCAGATTTTCCATATAAACGTTCAAAAACGTGTAGATTTAAAGTAATGTTTTTAGCGTTTATTTACCTACACTCTTAAACAGTGTTGTTTAGTGAGACTATTAAAATGCTGGATATGTAAATGTAACAAAATTAGTTATAAAATATGAGTTTTTGAAACTGGCAAGAGCATAACCGCTTGTTTTTTTTGTTTTTTTGTTTTTCTGTGGGTTTTTCTGCAACTCGACAACTTTCGCTCGCAATAGCGCAATGTGTCTCAATATATTCTGTAGTGCATTTGATATAACTGTTTTATATTAACGATTTAAATATTCCACTGAAAAGCCTATAATGTTCTGTGAATTCCTCGAGCTACTTTTAGAACAGTTCGAAAAACAAATTTCTTATAGTTTGTTCGAATACAGGTCATCGTTTGTTCACAGTATAAACTTTCTGTGGTTTTCTGTCTGATGTCAAAAATATTCCGATCTGATCGGGAAGTACAAATAAGTTTACGTACTATCACAGTTTATACTGTAATGATGCCATTCGGACAAAAAATTTCTCTCCTCCCTCTCCCACTCAAATTGCACTCTTCAGTTTTGCCGTTTGCTTCAGCTGAGTGTTATGTTGTCCAAGGTGTCACGCCTGTCCTACTTTGCGTGCTGGGATGTGGCAACAGCGCGTTAGGACGCGGGGCAGTCGGCTCGATCACGGACGAACCTTGGCAGGCGTCCCGTCCCACCACCTACACCCGCCGCTCCGGCTCCTAGACAGTCGTAATAATTGCCTCAGCTGCGTTCAGGGTTTTACTTCGCTCTTAGCCTATATGACGTTTCCCTGATAGCACGCCATATCTTCGGCAGGGCTGCTGAACTTTTTATATTATAACTAGCTATTGCCCGCGACTTCAATTACGTGGTTTACAATTTAACGCGATATTTTTTGGGGTATGTACCCCATTCTACCCCCTGCCCAGTTTTGCCACCTCCCTCACTCCCCCTAAAATCCCCTGCTATAGATGTAGTTAAAGATGATGGTTAGAAATGGTACAGCGCGAAAATGTTTTGTAACAACATAGTCTTGAAAACACTGTAGTTTCTTACAATAGGTATGATTCAGTGATATATTTCTGGCACAACGTAGTTATCTGCAGACCCGTAACAAACATCAAATATTACGATATCAGGATTCTTACTGGCTCAGTCAAACAGGGCAACAGCTCCACGTACAAGCGAAAGCCAGTAATGTTCTGGTAAGATGAACTACGTTGAAACCCAGCAAACAGTCAAGTTTTCCCGCGATAAATCAACATATTTAGATATAGTTTTTGTCGTCAGAATTGTCTTGTCAGAACCTTTGTGAACGCAAGCGCAACTGACCCAAGTTTCGTCGCAATCGGATGAATGGTCCTCAGGAACCATCTTAACCTAAGTTTATTATATGAGAAGATACTCCTGATAGTTCCAGTGAGGTTACTTGCTCTTGCATTGCAACAATGACAGATGTACAGCCTACTTACTTGTTAGCAAACAATCTACATTTTCTAAAATTCCTTTCTTCAACCTCTGGAGCCGCGGTGGTCGAGGGGTCAGACGTCTCGCCTCCCACCAAGGCGATCCGGGTTCGATTCCCGGAGGGTTAGTCCCCGGATTTTCGCATGTGGGAATCGTGGTCGGCGAGTTTTCTCGGGTATCTCCCGTTTCCCCCGCCCTTTCGATCCGACGCCACTCCATACTCACCTCATGTCACCCCTCACAAGTGCTAAAGACCAGAATCTTTCACTCACTCTTCATTCTCTTTCTTCATAAATATTCATGATGAAAAGTAACATTTGTCCTTCTCGAGGCCTCGGTCTATCTTCTGTGACAAATTTCATTAAAGGTAACAACCCGACATAGTTACTTTCACATTTATAATATTAGCGTAGAAGCGTAGACAGTTGGTTTTAATCGCTGTCGAAAATTTCATATTTAACAAGATTTGCAATACATCCAAAACTAAATTACTAACTACTAAATAAATTCGTCATTTTGGTTTACTTTATAGAGTTACGTGGCCAATTAATTAATAATACTGTTGGCTGGGAGCATATTGTAAGTTTGTGGTCTTTGTTTCATTTATGCCCACGGGATGAACAAAATCAAGCCATCCTGATGGTGCCGTCGGCCAGAAATAAACACACGGTACGTAGACTATGCTAGTCAAACATGTCCAATAAGCTCTGCACTCTCAGTTTCCCTTAAAGGGGGATTTACAATGATCCGTCGCACCCGTCCGTCCGTCAACCGTCCGTCGATTTCGTGACTTCCAGCCAATAAGGTGCCTGGAATAATTCTATCCGTCCGTCCATCGAAAACTTACCAAGCTTTAACTTTTTACGAACGGGCGGGTGAAATTACAGCCTTCTAAAGATGGCGACGATCGTTTAAACTGTTTGTTTTAATAAGAAGGCTGTGATTTTTTTTATATATATTTGTTAGATGACGCTGTAAATTCTATGTTAAAATACGATAGTGATATTTTTGGCATTTGGGAAAAATTAAAACAGCGACCGAAATTATTTTTACATAATGCTTACTCACATTACAACATAAGTATTTTAATTAGTAAATATTTATGCTTGTAAAATTTCTGTGTGGAGAAGAACAGTACTTGCGATTATAAGCAGGATTAATTAAATATCTGTAAAAATGAACAATATATTTAAGGGAATTTTTTATATCCCACATATGTTTTCTGTTTGTACATTGGTAGCATTGCAAATTAAAGGAATAACGACGGACGGATGACGCGTTTTTGTAAATCGCTAGCATTTCTGCCAGACGGAACGGACCTAAAAACTTGCGGACAGACGGATGACAGGCGGACGCGACGGATCGTTGTAAATCCCCCGTTAGACGTTTACAAATGCTCACGAGTTGGAGTAGGTTAGGTTTTCTTAAGGCGCTTATGAAAACGTAGTAGGTATAATCCTACTCAGTAGTACTTGGGCACGTGACTGGATCTACTCAGTCGTTGGATGTTTAAGGGGTATGAAAACGTACGATGTCGAGCGGAATACTCAATCGTTATTAAAATCTGAACTGCTCATCAAAACACGATGAGATTTTTTTTTGCCGAGTAGATATTTCATCAGTGGACGTTTATTTATATCACACTATGCGGTAATATACTTTACTTTTGAGTAAAACATTAAAAACTGCTTTTAGAAATATAAAGGCTTGAAACCAAAAAATCTACAAAAATAGAAAACTGTAATTGTTATAATTTTTATGTGATAATATATAGCTCTATATATTAAACGAATTTAAAAAATACTGGCGTTTTTATTTGAAAATAATTTTACTATCCGAAAATATCTGCGCGAGAGGTTACAAAATACGGCAAAATCTGCATTCCCTGATCTGTGTTATTTGACCAGGTTATAACAGTGCAGAATATCTTTTTGTACTGGTACAATATATACGTACAATTGCGTACTAGTTATATATACTATACAAAAATACTAGAGCTAGCTAATCCCCTAAAATTTACTTAGCAATACAATGCAAAGTTAAATGTTTTCTGGCCGCTATTTTCCGCATTAAATGAGAGTTTACTCTATGTAACTAAATTTAAAAGTTAAAAACGTATATGTTTAGACGACCTAATTATTACTAATTATATAATTTATTCCATACCTAAATTACGTTCTATAGCGACATAACTGCTCCAGACTTCTCGTTAAACAAAAATACTACGATCCAACATAGTATGTTCCGTGAAAATGCACTTTACGTACACATGTGGGAATATTTACTTTTTACGTGCGCTTTCCTGTGTATCGTCTGCCAGCGGCGTCATTTAAGGTTTTTCTTGGGGGGGGGGGGGGGGGGCAAGATTTTTTTTTTTTGGTGACAGTGACCTTGTTGCATCTTTTTTTATTAATTAAGCTTGCATAAATTAGAAACTTTAACAATAAAACTTCAGTTCTATGTGATTAAGTTAGCTCCCGAGCAGGGTAGACCTGAGTGGATCCGGCGAAGAGTTCGAGTTGCATATTTAGAAATCTTGAACCAAAAATAAGCATTCATATTTTAAACCCTAAGGTTTTACTTGGTGCGATGTTCACAACACATTCTTCACACGTTATTTTATTTGTATTTTATATATATATACATACATACACAAACACACACACACATGTAATATTCACTTCATAACTATTTCTTCGATATATTGTGCATACATTTTCACTTCGTTGTGGTTTTGGTTATGCGTATTATTTACATTTTTTTTTCGTGCCGAATGGCGATTTTCGTGTGTTAATTCCGCTTCCGGTAGATGAGGAGTTGATCGAGAAGCTGCCAGGGAACATTTGGTCATGTGAAAACTTCACTCGGGTTACGTTTTGAACACCTTAACATGGCATTTTGTCTTATCTACCCTACCCTCATTAGCTCTTGTAACCTTGGCGCCTCCACCGACGGAATCTGCCTGTCGACGTCGTCGGTATGGTCGAAATTAAGGGCCTAGTCGTGTACCTGGAAAAAAACAACTTTTAATTTGTGTTTTAAACTAGCTGCCTATACGATTATGGCAAAAATTGTTTTCTTGTGATTTTTGCTTTTGTTTAAACTTTTGTCTAGGCGTATACGTATGGTTGTGTGCATTGTATGTGTGTTTGTGTATGTTTTATATTCATTGCGTATGCAGTTTATGTGTAATATCGTTTTTTTTGTTATATTGCAGTAAATTATATTAAGAAACAGTTTCACGTTGTTAACACAAATTCGTAATTTCATATACTCTGTGCTGGTACCTCGCGACGCCTGTGCAGATGGCCTGGTGTTGATTAAGTTTAGTTTATGGACTTTTCCTGTTTAGATTTTTGGTATTCAATTTATGAAAACGTGGTTTCCTTAAGGACGAAGCCCAAAAAATAAGAATTGTTATGAGTTTAGGATTATTTAAAGAATTTTTAAATTCCAAAAATGTTTCTCGTCGGATTAACTTATTTCAGTTTTTTTTTCTGAATAAATAACAGGAAAGTATTTATACATTTTTTTCAGTATATTTTAGTGAATTTTGAATGTTTTATGGAGAAGCTTGTGTCCTATAATTTTGGTATAGGCTGCCCCCCCCCCTCCCGCCGTTAAGTGTACCGGTTGTAATAAATTATTGTCCATAAATTTGCCACTTTTTCAAACAAAATTATTTAACTATATGAGTGAAGGAATAAGTCAGAGGACTAGCTTAAACCTTATCGCGCCATTTTCTAGAGAGTTTCCTGGCATATGTAGTAGCTTGTCCTGTGTGCGGCGAGAGATAGATAGGCTGGCTGGCTGGCGAGCACGCGGATACCATCTCGGCGCGGGGATTGTTGCGGCGAGAAAGCGGCCGGAGGAAAGCCGTGTTACGCCACTGGACGTGCTTGTGCCGGCTCAGAACAATAACACGGCAGTAGCAGGTCGCCGACCTCCGCGCCTGTTTGTTGTTACATGTCGTCCCTGTGACACACGCGGGTGTAGCTACATAGTAGAAGGCTTCTCTAATCTTGCCCCCCCCCCTCCTTTTCCAGTTCTTTTCAGAACTCACCAAAAGTAAGCTTCCCGTCCTTATTTACAACAATGCGTCCTGTGTTTAAGGTCATGCTACCCTGTTACTACTGGTTTTCTGATCATTATTTTTAAAAGACTGAACGAGAGCAGATATCAAACAATCTGTTTGGCAGTTTTGTTTAAAATGATTTCGGTTGTGAAAGTTAAACTTTTCAAGATAGTACGGTAAAGCACACGGTTTTGGCTAATAAATGAACTACCAGAAATTTAGTAACTTACATAATCAACTAATTTACTGTTTTGGAAGAAAATAACCGATACGGTGAAAACCATTATAAACAAAACTGCCAAACTAATTTTTTTGTATCTGCTCTCATTTAGCATTTAAAAATAACTTTGGCAAAAAAAGTAGAAGCAGAGGAGCACCACGGCCTTATGACACACACACTAAAAAGAAAAGTGATATTGGAGGGTCAGTGTTCATAGTTGTACGACAGTAGCTTATCCATGTTCTTGACTGTAGTACCCTCGCCTAATGGTCTCGGGTGTAACCCCGCCACTTGCCACCGGAGGTCATCAACTTCAAAATAACAGTGGAAACGGCGTAATTAAAATAAAGATTCGCACGGGGAAACATTATGAATAGAGACCGGAAAAATTCGCGGGTTCACCGACCTGTAAGCTAGCTTCCAAGAATATTTGTGGACTGAAGCAGGCAGCAGCTACTTATTAGTTGCTCGCTGCCATAGTGAAATGGGCCTGTATTCAGCTACATTATTATTACTGGCTCAACTACTCCCAGGAAGAGTCGAGTAAGTCAACGGCCAATTATGAACGTGATACATACCTATAGTTGCTGGAACTCTAGCTTGCTCCTAAAAGAAAACGCGAAATTTGCAGGTCTCTAATTATGAATCTAACAGTTGTAGTTCTGATTGATAGTGGCTATGCGCAAGCATGTAGATATCTTTTTTTTTTCTTCTTTTTTTGTAATTTGCGTGTCCAAATATTTGATTCCAGCCACTTTTCAATTTGTTTATTATTTGACATACAATCGAAGTATAAATTATTAAACAGATTATATAAATAGTTAAAGTAGTACAATCAACACATTAAAGCAACGTATGTTGCCGCCTCGGATGGGCTACAGCCTTGAGGCCCTCACGTTGTGAGTTTACTGGCGGCCCCAGCCACATAATACGCCCCGCGATACGTACACACTGCGGCCTACAAGACGTACTTGGTGAAGAAGTGGCGCATCTGACGCGCGCGTCGTTGTAAATGAAAGCCATTTCATGCCATCAAATATTTATTGAAATTAATTTATTGAATTGAACAGAACCCACATCTAGAGCCAGTGGTTTTTGGCGAGAAGAATTTTGCAACAATTAGATTCAACGACAATTGTGCGACACTGCGACGGCGACAGTTCGGCAAAAGTGGCTAGCCAATTAGAGGAGAGCAAGCAAACGACAGCGATGCGAAGGGCTGCGATAGGACATGTTGTATTGCAGCTGCGAACAGGAAGAAGAAAAAGAATAACACAACAGTGTTTGTAAACAGAAACGACAAAAAAAAAAAAGGATAAAACACTACCACATTTGTACATAAACAACGAAAGAGACGTGAAGGTGAGCATTTAATAATATAATATGGTATTTTACCAGTCGAATAAATTTAACATACGACCTAAACACGTGTAACCAACAAATTAACTTGGTGTGTGTGTGTGTGTGCAAGTGAACTGTTAATTGAAGAAGTTCGGAAACGGGAATCTCTAACAACTGAGTGAGAGGAAAACACATTAAACATAATTAAACAAACCGTAAGGACGCGCATATTCAAATCGGCAATCGGAATTCGTTTATTCATGTTCGTTACTATTTCTGACGAAAGATGACACTAAAACAACTAAAAGCATCGTCGCTGTCGCACTATTGTTGTGTGCGAAATTCGCAGGCGTTCGCATCGTCTGCCGTCGCTGTCGCAGTGTCGCACAATTGGCTTAACGTAAAATCTGCAGCTCTGCTTCACGGTTATTGGCAGAATGTGTTAGTGGAGAGGTGTCACTCATTTGGACTGTGCCAATCAGTACAAGGACACCGCAACACCACACGTCTGTGATTTGTGGGTAGAACCCAAGGCGCCGAGAGTTAAAAATATCCTATCACCGACCATCAAACAGAGTTGCACATGTGCGCACAAGGCAATATAAGAGCGGCTATTTTCCATGTTTTTTTCCGGGTGACAGTCCACGGAGCTGCCCGTTGTTTCTGCGCTGCTTGTGAGAAACGGGTCAAATGATCTGAATTTCATTGTTGTCTAGTCGCTGCTCGTGTTTTTGCGAGAGCGTTATTCAACTTTACCAACTAACTTAGACAGGCGATTCTTCGTGGAAAATGAAGTCGGGAAATATACACACGATTTATTGATAGAGATCTGAAAAATTCGCGGGTTCGCTGACCTGCAGGCTAGCCTGCAAGATTATCTACGTACAGCAGACAGCAGCTGTTCATTAGCTGCGCACTGACACGGCGAAACAACACTATTTGGCCTCTATTTACTTGCTTCTATATTATTGGCTCAACGCTCTCCAGGAAGAGTCTAATAAGGCAACAGCCTATTGAGAAAGTCGCAAGAACTTACAGTTGTTTGAATTATTCTTTGTGTCCAAAATAAAACGCGAATTTTTCAGGTCCCTATTTATTGGCTAAGTCTCTTCCGAAATTGTGTATTTACTCTTGAATGTGTAGTGGATAGAATTGTTCTTGGTTTTGACACAATCATAATGAAAGATAAGCGAGTAAGATTTTGGGTTATGCATTATAAAAGACGACTTACAAAGCAAACAAATGTGGGCTATGATACCAACCCCCACAAAAATTTGAGGCTTAATCATAATTTATGCAAAAATAAAGTAACTGCACCACTATGTTGGTTGTTTACTATGGCTATATAGGTAATAAAGGCTTTATTAGAAACAAAAAAAAATTCGTTTTGCGTTAATACCTTTAAATGCAACCATTTCCGAGAGAAATTATCTAATCATGTCACAACAATGAAGATTGTCTGCTATACAGCAAACAATTTGCCGGTTAGTGTATGATAATGATGATGTGACACTATGTAATGCTGAAACAAATGGCGTGCAATTTCTTATCCATACCTAGAGACCTGAAAAATTCGCGTTTTCTTATGGCCCCAAGCTAAGGTTAATTCTACTACAGGTTAGAAATAAAATATGTTTTCTTATGGGAGAGCTTGGCACAGGGAAAATTTCTGCTACTAGTTTCCCTTCAACCGCTAAGTGACCAAATAATTGCAAAACCATAGTAATATTAAATTTAAATAAACTTGTAAATTTTATTAGTAATTCAATTTAGTTTTAAAGTGAAAAGAAACCAATTTCGCGTTTAAAATTATCAACTTAACGTAACTTAAAATTCAGGAAAGCTCTGTGATTGGTCAGTTTGGTGCATTAGCGATACCAGCGCTCAAGTGGCAGAAATTTTCCCTGTGCCAAACTTATAACAATGATCTTTCTAACCTGTAGTAGAATTAACCTTACCCCAAGCTTTAATTCCAGCAACTGTAAGTTCGTGCCACTTTCGCAACTGGTCCGTGACTTATTAGACACTTCCTGGAAGCCGCTTAGCCAATAGTACGGAAGCAAGTAAATGCAGGCCCATATCACTACGTCATGGAGCAGCCAGTGAGCAGATAATGTCTGCTTGAATACACACATGTTCTTGGAGGCTAGCCTACATATCAGTGAACACGTGAATTTATCCGGTCTCTAATCCATACCTATCTTACCGAACTAACACTGAAATGCAAGCATACTGATCGCCTACCAATTAACTCTATTCCCGGCGTCGTTCGACCCCGGATTATCGCAGTACCCAATAACTCACTAATTAGTCTTTCATTACGACAGTGTTGCTATCACAAAACCTATCCTTCAACTATACTCCCAAGGATCAATAAACCCCATTGAAATAGTCTTAATCTGTAAGTCGTATATATCTTTTCGTCCTCTTTTTTTTTATTGGTATCACTTGCCGATGTTAACCAGCAGAGTTCAGTAACATTCTGTACAGTGCAACGTGGTTCAACTGGCGGCATGTCATGTGAGGCGATCCTCTTTTCTTCACGATAGTTTTAGCTATTATTTACTTTACGAATTGCCTTTACAAATTCATGCATTTTCTGTCAACTCCCCATTATTTTAATATACTTTTCTGGCATATTTAAATAGTTTGTTGATTTTCAATTATTGAGAATTTTTCTACTTACTGATATCTAAAGTAATGTAAAATGTTTAATGTCGTTTGTTGGTGTTTAAATTTTGATAGTATCTGTGTAAATATACGCGTCTGTGAGTTATAATTTTGAAAACTGTATATAACTGTCATATTTGTAGCTACAATGCCATTAAATAACTTGTAAACTGTAATACTAGCCCGCTGTTTATCGCAAGAATGTGAATGAAACATAGATCGTCCACACTAATATAATGCGTAACGCACACCCAGTTTTATACCAACCATTTCGTAGATATTTTAACTTTCTTATTGTTTTCTAGTGCCGTTAACTTTTCTTTAGTGTTCGTAACGTGAACACAATAGCCTAGAATATTCCACTCTAAGTAGTGATGGTCCATGTTTACCTAATCACAGCAAAACCGCAAATCATGTGTCCTACAACGCTCTTATATCTTGCATTTCTAGGTGTATGGGGCTGGGAGATGCATTTATGCTCCTGACCCTAGTTTAGATTAGGGTAGACTTCGTTTGTCAACACTTTCTGACACACAACTTTTGCAATTTGTGACTCGAGAAAGCGGCACGTATTTTTTTTATACTACGAACGTACATTGTGTACTGCATTTAAAATTAATGTAGCTTCAGGAAACGAATTTTACCTAAACAAGTGAATAATTCAAGTGCATTTGGTTACGAACTGAATCGATATTTCCTGTTTTCGTGATTGAAGCAACGTGATAAAAATAACTGTATGTGGTAAATATTGGACTGAAACACGCAATGCTTGGTAACTTAAAATTAGTTTAATTTCAATATACACAATTTGGTCATTATTGTCTAAAGTTGCTGGAACTTCCTTTATATAAGTATTTTACGAAACAGCGATATATATATATATATATATATATATATATATATATATATATATATATATATATATATATATATATATATATATATATATATATATATATATATATATATATATATATATATATATATATATATATAACATTTAACTTACAGCCCCGCTACTAGAGCAATCTCTAGACAAATGACACAATATGACGAAGTGGGTGGGTAATGTTAAGGTTACGTTATTCTACCGCACAATATGTATAATATAAGTATACAATTTATATATTTACATCCATAACACTAATACTATATTTAACCTGTAGCTACAACGATCATGTCAGTTTTTTGTCCGACCGCTTGGCTCAGTGTTTTAGAGCTCCTGGCTGCTGGGTCAAGTGTCCCGGGTCGATTCCCGGCCAAGTAGGTCAGTATTTACAGTTGCCTCTCTGGGTTCAGGACTGGATGTTGTGTTGTCCGCACATCCACATGCTGCGGAAGACAGTGGCAAACCACCGCAGAATCACCTCGCCTAGTCGTACGATGTTGTTTCCATCACCCGGTGCCCTCCGTGGTTCTAAACTTGCCTTCGGGCATAGCATCCATCATTATCTCAGTTAGAATGTAAGGCTACATACTTGCTTTATCACGTTAACGTTTCCAAAGTTCTGAATTTTTGCTTACCGGTATTCTTAACATGTGTGTTTACAACACAGGACACGTAACGTTGTTTTATTTTCACAGGATTATAATATTTTTATCATGTAATGTTTAATTTAATATGCCGAAACCTATTCAACTTATTTTAAATGAAATTCGAATCGTTTTGTTGTTCAGACTATTAGTTTTAATTCTACACACACACACACACACACACGCATATATATATATATATATATATATATATATATATATATATATATATATATATATATAAATTTTTGATTTTGTGAAGGAAGGAGGTTTGGACGTCACGCTAGGGACGGCGGTACTGAGTCAATGCCGCTTGTCTAAGAATTTCAGCGTATTAATTAATTTCAAGCTCAAGTGCCAAAACAAGGACACGCAGACGAAGACGCGCGGCGTGTTTGTAGAACAAAGGAGGGTCTGGCTCGAGAATTCCAGCAACTGTAAGTTCGAGCCACTTTCGCAATTGGCCCATGACTTATTTGACACTTCCTGGAAGTCGCTTAGCCAATAGTACAGAAGCAAGTAAATGCAGGCTCATATCACTACGTCATGGAGCAGCCAGTGAGCAGATAATGTCTGCTTGAATACACAGATGTTCTTGGAGGCTAGCGTACAGGTCAGTGAACCCACGAATTTTTCCGGTCTCTAGTAATACAGCAATTGGCAACAAGTTCTGTGAACTGTGAATTGCACCCACAATCCGACCACAGTGAAGGGGAAGCCGCAAGTCGTGAACGGGTGGTGGAGGAAGTATAAAAAATACAGATGATTGGGGAGAAGAAAACCGAAGAGGCGGTACGCTAGTATAATAACGATATTCTCAGTCTGACGAGGCTGTATAACTGTGTTCCTATTCACGTGAGCAGAGAATCCTTTACCATTGTGCCTTGCTTACCTTTTCAATCAAAATTATATGCAATTTTCTCTACCGATACTTGACTTTTGAGAGAATCTTGCTAACGTACCGTGAGCTACAACGAGTATTTTTTAGTAAATTATTTAGTAAAATAATCCGTTCACGTACGAGCTAATGTACCCGAAATAACTGTGAGATCAGCAATTACTAAAATGTAATTGCGATTGGATCTGAGGTGGTATTTGTTTTCAATAATATTGTGGAGAACACCTACCCTACTAATGTAACTGTCCATGCAGAATTCAACGTCATTATTATAATTATTTCTAATTAACAAATCCATGTGCTTTTGTGAGGGTATCCCTCATTCTCTCTCTCCCCCCCCCCCTCAGTCTAGCCGACTAAATGGTAAGTGGTTACTTTCAGCCTGATCAAGTCGTGATTCCAGTTGCGCCACAACATTACATCTCACACACGAAGAGTGGCAATACACTAAATATGGCTCGTTTCAATGTAAGTTATCATTGCCATATGGCTTACATGTGCGTGCAAACTATTAGTAAACAAACTCTTGTTCGAAAAAAAAAATGTTTTGCTAAGAATTTTGTCAGCATCATAAAAAGTGTAATCGTAAACTAAATATATCTAATTTAAAATAAAGAGAATGGAAATAATTGCGTAGGAATATTTTGCTACATATAAACTGCGAGAATTGAAATTGGCGTGGTAACTGCTCAAGAAAAATACTATTTGAAGGGGTTTTTTTTTTTTTTTTTTTTAAATTGAAAGCAGTATACAGTTATAGGATGAATTACGCGAATTTATTATCTAGGTTGCGAATATATTTAGCTTCTTGGTTCTCAGTTGTTGTATAGTCCCGCACCTAAGCGTTAAACAAATTTAAATTATGTAATTAAGTAATTTTTGATTACGTAGTACTACAGCATTGGAGGTAAAAAATAACTGAGCCTTAAAAATACTGGATCTTGTGTTTCTATTGGAACTGTCTTCCAATGTCTTCCGATGTCTTCTGATGACACCTTATTAATGACTTTCGGTTTTGGGAAGGATTGGGAGGGGGATTTGGGGTGAGACTCACATGCATCATGCATCGGATTCCCACGGGTAAAAAATTATGTATGTTTTATGAGAATGTGTAATTCATTTCATGGTAATGGTGAAACCTCCAGGCATGTAATATTAGCATTTACAAACGTTTTGAATAACATGCATTACTCATGTCCGAGAAAACATCTTAGGGGGATGACCTGAACACTAAACTGAGGCTACAATCCCATCTTTATGCTGTCCAGAATTCTACAACGTCATGGGTCTCTGTTTCTCTCAAAAATATTTACCTGATGTTAATTTTTACTACGGAAAATGTAAGGAAAATAAATATCCTTTTAAGAACTTATTTGTAGGCAAGAAATTTTGGTATGGCTGCTAAATTATTTGTATCAATTTTCGTTCTATTTTATAAAAATGATAAAATTAATATAATCCGAATAAAATAGTATGTAAGTAGTGGACAAATACATGGTATAGCAGCATCATGGCAGGCTGCAGCAGAGACGGTTTATGCATCTGTGAGTATAATCAGCAGAAATAACTTGATGTTTATTTGGTCAATTATTTAAAAAAAAAAAAAAGAGAAGCCATATATTTGCAAGTTTTACTGCGGTACGTTTTATTTCCTAAATTATGGCGGGATTGTAAAATATTTCAATAACAAATCTCGTTTGTTTGCACCAGACAACGATAGCAAGCCATTACTTTTTTTTTGCTACTTTACATTGCTTGTGACATAAATGTACACCCCGATGAGCGAAAAATGAAAGTAAAGAGGAACAGGGCGTGAACTGCATTTGCCTGTTGCACGGCATTTGAAGAGAAAGTGAGGGAAGTCTCGGCGTATGTGTTGTATGTAAAACAGTTGCACCGTGGGACGACACAACAGAGCAACGTCCCTTATACGGAGGAGGTTTATTGTTTCGCTACCTCCAGCTTATATTGTGAAAGTGCAACATATGTGTATGTGTATGCACAAGGCTTACCTGCATGTATATCAGGTTTTAAGGGGCCTCCCTAGATAGGCTGCCATTATGTGTGGGAGGCAGGAGCGGTAAGGTTGATGTTGACCGACGTATGTAATACATTATCGCCTCTCCGCGCAAGTTGCTCAGATCTGATGTGAAGTGCTTTGCTATTATCCTTTTCCTATGGGCCTTTAAGCTGTCACAACATTATTTTATTTGTGGCTAGCATAGTTCGAAGTCTAACGCTTGTTGTATAGTTGAGTTTTTTCGATTCCGGTTGTTATTTTTACAGATACAGCAGTCTGAAAAAAAAAAAAAAACATTTTGGGCAATTTTGAGGGGCCCGAAAATGATGTTTTAAACAAACGTACTGAATTTTTGAAATTATAGTGACATAGCTTGAAGTGTGTGTTCTTTTCGTAGATATACAAATATAATGCGCGATTTGTAGTTTCGGCAAAAAAAGAATAATCGCAACTCGCTGCAACGCATTTCAAGCGCAGGTATGGAGGGTTCTTAAGGGCGTTGCCTACCTGGGAGCCCTGGCGCGTACAAGGTTAGTGATTTACATGTTCAGTTACATTGGGTAGTTCTCAGTCCCTTTTCACAGCATTGCTACAGGAATGAAAATGTGAGTGGATACTTTCGAGTGACTTCTTGGCATTAAAATATTTATTTGTTTACAGTTTTCAGGGTATTAAAAAAAACAGTCTAAATATCGGGTTGCACTGAGCAGAACAAAAAAGTAAGTGGTGTCGTATATTCAGGTTCGACAGGTACTTATAGGCTGTCCACGTTAATGTGAGCACTATTTGTAGGCGAGTATTGTGCGCTGACGTAGTGCAGGACGGATGCAGATAAGCGACAACGTCTGTCACCTTGTCCACGTCCAAAGATCTGGAGTGACCTTGTCAGGGATCGAACCCGGATCGCCGTGGTATGAGGCGAGTGATTTGACCACTACACCACCGTGGACCTGAGAAAATGGTATACGTTTCTTGGGTCCTATGTCAACTACCACTGTAAATAAAATACTATTATTCGGGAACGTTACTATGGCGTAGCTATGTGATTGCAGAAACTTAGAGAATTGCATTAAAAGAGTACACTGAAAGAACACATATATTATTAATTGACGACATACGTAAAAAAAATTACATGCACATGAGTACATATATGGTAGAAAGTAAGATATTTTATAAATGAGTGATAAAAAGAATTAATGAAAAATATCTTATACGTAGATTTATGCAAACACTATAGAAGACAGAAAAATGACGCTGTTTGGAGACGTAAATATGGGTGCATAAAACTAGATAGATAACGAAGTCAACACAGGTTCAGGCCCGAAGATGAGAATTTTTAACTTACCGATGCACGAAACGTCACTACTATTTTGTTACAAATATGTTCTGTACATCGGAACTTGGTTCCATAAACTGCAAATAATTCATAGACAATACTCAGTCACTAACTTCACCTCTGATAGAATAAATGAAAATATTTCAAGTGCATGAGAATAAGATCTAGCTCTGTAAATAGCGATAGTGTCACCGGAAACACAAATCATTTTCGTGCATTTATCTCTTCAGATAACTTTTTTTTCACATCCTGTTCATTGGCAAGATGATAAATGTTGATCAAAATCTTCTGAAACACGGTCTTCTTCTTCATCGTCTCCGTGGTAGTACAGCATTGGCACTGTCGATGGGCCGTCAACAATGTAGTTGGCCATATCGCTGTAATATTAATCGTAATTATTAAATAAATACCGTACATAGGGATGCAATCTGAGGGTGTATCTTCACACTCCGAGAGCAGACTCCTGATTGCGATTTGTCGCCCGCAGGCGTCTGTCGAATCCTGAACGATAACGTGGAATGAAGCTGTACGATGGAGAAACGACGAGTCCAATGAGGAAACCCGCTGGTTAACGCCAACGTCCGCCACGTTTCCCACATGAGAAAAATCTGGGCTCGCAGGCATGCTCAGCCTTACTGAAAGAGCATTTTCATTGTTTATGCTTTAAACAAAATGTACTTGTAATCCCTTGCATAAATTATAACAATACAAACAATGCATACAGTCAATAAAATCCATAAATGGGATCTTTATTTTTCTTAAATTCCCAGTTACGCAGCATTTCCGCGGTATTAGATCTTCTATAATAATCGTATTACACACGGTGTCGGCTCACTGCGCCATTTAAAACCATGCTGCTTACAAAGTTCCTGATGTATTTAATTAGAACTTCAGCAGTTTATAGTTCTTCACTCTGGCACGATATATACTCGGAGCTCTGACACTAGCAAGGATGGAAATTTACCTGTTGAATTATATTCGGAGGAGGTATGTGCCTATCGGGCCTACATTAATGTCGCCGACTTTTTTTTTGTTATAAAACATATTTTAGGGCGTCTTTAAAACCATGTAAACTGTGTTCAAACAACCATGTTTCCACTATAAAAAAACTCGAAAACATAATCTCATAATTTCTTTCCTACATGTTTATTCCTGTAACAATATTCTTCTCTTCTCAATGCAGTAAATTTATGTTCGAAAACGATATTATCAAAAAGGACTTAGCACAGCCGAATTCTTGCGCTCAGGAGATGATGTTTGCCAGCTTCAGATTGTCTTAGTCGTAGTGACCTAAGCGTTACTTTCCGCTCTTTGCTCCTCAAAGCATCAACGCCCAACATTGCGCAATAACGAAAAAAAAAAAAAAAATACGCACTACCGCGGAAAGTACGTTAATAATTGCACTGGCATTTGCCTAAAGTAGTGATAGAAAATCGTATGGAAGGGATCATTAACAGTGCATGCATTCCATCTGCATTTAATGCTGAAAGATTAACCCGGCAAACTATAGCATGATGACCAACACACATCTGTACAGTACGAGATTAACAGTAACTATATTTTGTCATGAAAGTACAATTTTCTTAACATGGAATTTATGATTGGGTTCTTGTCATTTCGTAGTGAACAAATTGTGTGTAGTGAAAATTCACAAGTTGCTTAATTTTACATAGCCGCCGCCCCTAAGACAAAATTTGAAACACGATTACCGACGTCAACTTGACACATGATCAACTTGTGTGTTCGCGATGACATTGCACTTGAAGAGTCTCATTTAGGGGTGACATATTTTATAACTGTTAGCGAAGAGCCGGAAGCATCTTGTCATTCGTGTGAGTTTTATTGCTATTCCTCTATAAGAAAATGTTACGGCTTTCGTATATTTTCTGTATGTCATCACTACAGTTTCATATGCTACTTGACATTTATTTCTGATTTATATCATGTATAAGGTCGCCTGCGGTCGCATTTCCTTTGTAAATTTTTTTCCCTATCAATTTGAATTCTTGGAAACGCTACAGCATCTTTGTACACACAGTCAGTGTCACAGTGCTCACATTTTCCACCATATTATACAAAAGACATGTGTTTTTAAATTGTATGTGTAGCATTCCACGCAAGCAGATCTTTTTTTAAGACACCTACAGTCTGCAGTAGTTGCTCATAAAGGCGGAAACAGACACTAATCTCAGGAACGTCGCATTTGTTGAGCATCAGAGGAAACCTGCTACTATCTTCGCTGCGCTGTCTCTGTGTATAAATACATTTCAGTCGCTGTTTTCATTTCTGTTACTCTCGCTGTGTTCGATAAGTATTGTCGCAGTTTTCACTCACCTTGTTTTTTCACCGTATTCCAGGTCATCCCGGCTATATTCATATTTCGGAATTAATTTAGAGACCTGAAAAATTCGCGTTTTCTTTTGGCCTCAAGCTAGAATTCCAGCAACTGCAAGTTCGTGCCACTTTCGCAATTGGCCAGTGCATTATTTGACACTTCCCGGAAGTCGCTTAGCCAATAGTACAGAATCAACTAAATGCAAGTCCATATCACTGCGTCATCGAGCAGCCAGTGAGCAGATAATGTCTGCTTGAATACATAGATGTTCTTGGAGGCTAGCCTACATGTCAGTGAACACGCAATTTTTCCGGTCTCTAGGAATTATACGTATGTTATATATTTGTTGACGAAATATAATTACGGATTTTTATTTCCACGTCGTTAATTCGTTTGTGACATTATATATTTTCAGCGATTTAGCATCATTAGTTCGCGATGGCGTATGTTCAAATAATGGTTGAAATAGTCATACACACACGAGGCAAACGTCTTTCATAGATCACAACCAAACTCTATGTCTGTCGCATAAACGATCCACGGTCCAACCACTCTCTAGTATTTTAAATATCGCCTTGTCCCAGCCTCTAGTGTTTTTGCCTCTCACTCCCCCCAGAGGTGTCATTGTCACCACATGTTTCCCTTATTCCCTGCAACTTTCACCTGCAGTGGCGTTGCCATAGTTTGTTTGAAAGAGGGAAGGGGAGAGTTAATCTAAGAATAATATAATGAACATCGACAATCCCTTAAAGAAGGGGTCCGGAGCCTTCCCCCGGGAAAATTTATATTTCAAGGTGCAAAGTAATTCTACTTTAGCAATTTTCATAACGAAACACTGAACATTCTGTTAGTATAAATAATAATGTTTAAGTAATTTCCTTGAAAACTAGTCACGTAGGGCAAGGGGAGTGGGTGCAACCTATATCTTCCGCCTCCCTCTTGGCTACGCCCCTGGCCACCTGCTCTCGTATGTCAGCACCGACGCTCTCACAAGAACTGCCACTCGTATACTCCGCAGCATTTATAGTTGGCGCGATTCCGTCTGGATTGTTCTTCCCACTAAAGTTAGTTCACTTTGACAAGGTGGTGGGTGTATCCAGACAGTTCTACTAATGCCACTAATAGAATTTTCCCCCTGAGATTCTGGCAGGACACTGCGCGAGCTGGCAGGTATTATTTGTAGGGATGACGAACATTTACCCGGCCGACGCGGGAAGGTATGTCAAGTGTTTGGGGAGGGGAACGGGGGAGGTCGCCTGAAGTTCACACATGATATTAGTTGGCATGTAACAATAGCTAGAACGGCGAGCGGTTGTTTCATAACGCCACATTAAAAAATGAATATGAATGCATAACGTTTCTATGCCAGATGATCACACACAGATCTTTGCCTCAAGTTTCTTAGCTGAGAAACCACAAGGTCTCTCACAGTTTGACGCCTCACCACGACATTACTGTTTACATAAAGGCGTTAGCATACTGTATACACAGATCGCCTGTCGTCATTCATGTAACTTCATCGAGGCTGCCGCCTTTGTCACGCAGCAAACCTTCAGCGAGGCGTTTCTTTCTGCGTGTGTATCCTGACAGGAGAACAACAGCCCCATTCCCAGGACGCGGGCGAAAGGGAAACTGGAGTTGAGCAGTTGTATCAGATCACACATGTCACGAGGACGTTGTCCGGGACGAGAGAAATCTACAGGTCTTCTGACTGCCTACCATGTTGGCTGACTTAAACACACACACACACACACACACACACACATACACACACACACACACACACACACACACATATATATATATATATATATATATATATATATATATATATATATATATATAGAAGATGGATCACTTATTTCAATGGAATGTGTATCACGCGTGTGCGTCGATTATGGGACCTCTTCTAGATTGTAACGGATACTCTATGGTACAAACCAAAATATCTTGTGGTACTCATGTTTTTGATCATACCTAAAAAATAACTTTGCTACAATCAGATTCAGGTGCCTGCCTCCGTACGGCGTTACCGCAGGATGAAGTAAATGTTCACGAGTTTTTTAATTTAATTACAAGACGTGTTCGCTGTTTATGTTAGTCCGAAACTGTTCCTATAAGTAAAGAACAAAACTCTAAAACGTACCTCGCATGTCTTAGACTGGTCCAGAATATCCTGCGAGAATGCCTGGGCGCCGGTGTTGATTTCCGACAGGTTACGCCTTAAATTTCGAATTTCGTCGCATCTCCACTGCCATCCCTTACGGTTAGGTAGACTTCCACGGGCGCCCAGATCAGAAATCTTCCAAGTCGGCGGTGTAGTGTCGTGCCTGCCCTCGGGTGTCCTTCCATACGCTATGTACCTCTATATCCGCTCCTTTTTTCATCATAAAGCCCATAATAGTTTCAAGTGGCGTTTTAAATATACAGAGTGAGTCGTTAATAATACGCTAACCCTGCGTGAGTTCACTCTTGAGTACAAATCATGAAGAAAACATGTGTGCGTGATTGGACCTAATGTGATTCATGAGTGTGATAGACGGCCTCAGAGTTGGAGATTTAAAAATTGAATACGCACGATAAAAACAGTAACTCTAATTACGGAACGTAATTCCGTATACAGATTAATGTTATAAAAACAAGTAATCACAGAAAATTATGTTACAGAAATTAAATCCATTCATACATTAAATATGGACTGGTTACCCCTAACGTTCGTCAGAGTGGTTTGTCTTGAACATGTAAGTAATCAGCATGCGAAAATGAATAAAAAAGTTCTCCGTGGGAGAAAGTTCAAATTGCGAATATCGAGGAGGTAGGCAGCCCGAAACACTGCCGTGCATGATGTGTCAGTTTATTGCCATTTGCTTGTAATTTTATGGTGAATTTACACATTTTCAATCTCCATCTTTAAAGTCGTCTGCCACCCTCATGATCACATTAGACCCATAGTTACGTGTCCTCAGGATTTCACTCCCGCCGCGGGATAGCATACATTATCGAATCAACCTGTTTATATTTTTTCACTTATTTGAGCCCTCTTGAAGACTGCCGTGTCAAGAATAATACAATTTTAAAATAGTTAATTTTATTTTGGCTTAGTTACTGCGGGTCCCCATAGGAGAGTGGCGAGGGAAGCACTTGGGATACGGGACACGTGCAATCCTTAAAGAAATAATTTCGTCAAATATTTTATAGAATTAGCAGTAAGAGCAATCCGTAAGACGTTCTCTTCACTAAGAGGACTTAATTTTCTTGAATAAGAAAGGAACAGTTTTACGCTAAGCCAAGAGCCATTTGAATGCATAATACTTGCTGCTAATTGGAGAACAAAGGAGACACACTTGTGCTCATAACGTGAGTGAACGTTTACGACACTTCAGCAGTAGACAAATTTAAACTACAATTTTATAAATGAATCATAATATTTTGTTTACGTTTGAATTGGTCTTTGCATACTTGTACTAACAAATTTGCACTATTTTGATATGTTTCGTCTTGTATCCTCTTCTAATAATAATTCCGATATTAACTTTTTAGTACATATAGCGAAATCTGTAAGCTGTTTACTACTTATGTTATTGTTGCTATATTTATACAAGGTTAAAATTGCAAAAACATACAAATCTAGAGCACCATAAATCCGAGGTCCCCTTTTCAGATACAGTGATAATGTGAGCTTGCAAGTCCTCGAACTTTCCTGACATGTTGGCTGGTTTGTCATCATAGCTCTGACCTTGGCAGAACTGAACATCAACGACGTTGTGTTCACATGCGCATATACCACGTAAAATAAATTTCACACAACAACCATCACCATCATTGTAAATTATGAATCATTTGTATTTTATTCTAAAAAAAAGTGAGGCTTCTTAGAGTTTGAAGCTCCGGGACGGAGCTGTAAGGTCGACCTTGAAACCACATCAAATGCTACGTCGCCTCAACGAGCCAAGCGCTCAACTAGCGTGCAAGGTTCCCGGCGAACTGTTTTTACTATGGGACAGTAAGTGGTGACCATATAATTTTACTGACGGAAAGTCTGCAACAAAGTTCAGTGCAGGTGGCAATCTGAGTTTCACATACATCCGGTTAGCACATTTTGAAGTACAACAGTCTGAAAAAGCCGTTTTTAACCATGTTGGAGGGATTGGAAACAGTGTTTTTAATGAGCGTGGCGTCTTAACAATGAAGTTCCGACCTTGTCTGAAGTTTGTTTTCTTTTCGTACGTTGGCACAATGAGCACGCGTGGTATATTTTCGTAGAAAAATCCTGTTTACGAACACACTGTAACGCGTGAGGTAGGCGGCCGCCTTAACCACGGGTATCTTGGTCGCTTCATCACGCCAGTGTCGCGCTTGTTGGTTGCGAACGAACCCGATCTGCACGCAGACGCGCGCCGGTGTAGTAGACATGAGACATCTGAGGACGTGAGTGACGTAGGTCGTAGGTCGCGGTTATTCTGGCTCTACAGAACTACTTCACTAACGCCTTCAGTTTGATGGAGTGGGTACACGAGCAGCGAACCAGTTCAGATCGTAGTCAATTCTCATATGTAGTTTCGAACGACATATCTTCGATGCTTCTCTCCTATTGGCTGCTTGGAGTAACGATCCATTTCCCAAACATAGCTGCTTTTTGGCCCGACATTTTGCACTCGTTAAATAATATTAACTTTTGGTGTAAAATAATTATTTCCTCTTTACACACAGCAGCATTGCTGTTGGATGCAATATAATAATTTAAAAAGTCACGAATGCTGAGTGTAGATGTGATAGTAATTACTTATAGTACATTTCAGGTTCCAAGTTTGTTGAGGTTAGAAAGTTCATTGTGTTTTTTTTATATTTAGTCGTGTAACCTCTCAAATATGTTAAGCTGCCGAATGTATTTAACTGAACATGTTTTCCGTTTAACCTCTAGTGTGACCACGTACAGACGCTGTACTGCTCTTGCACCAACTTCAGTTGCACCATCTACTTAATGCCAGTTCAGCGAACATGTTCAGTCTTCTCTTGTCATCTCCATTCATGTTGAGCGCAAACATACGTAGATAATACTCTGCTACAGACGCCAGACTTGCTTGCAAATAGCTGCACGACACGGTTTTATATAAAGAACAAAACGCAACACAGGTTGAAAATATAGAAGGCAAATCATTACACAAGTTTAAACAAAAATTTGGGCCAGTTTTTCTCGTACACAGTTCATATGCGCTTGTGTTTGAGAATGTTATATCAAACTGATTATAGTTTTGTTTCAATAACTGTTTAATTCACGTCTCCTCACAGATCAGTTAAAATAATTAATCCAAATAGTCCCCCTTCCTTTACGGACAATGAGCCGCCTCGCAGCTTTGTACCTGTTATGCAATCACGAAAACTATGACTATACACAATACCTAATGACTAATTTGTAGATTTTATTTGATAAAAAGTTAGAATTCTGTTTCCACGAATTTATCGATGTTGCTCTTGACACGTCCTCTATGGCAAAGTCTAGAGCCCCAAATCCGACAAGTATATTCAATAATATTGGACGATATTCCTCGGTTAACAGAACGAAAAACATATTAAATCAAGATTTTTCCAAACAAGTCCCAGCAATACGAGTTGGGTACTGCGACAATCTTATAAAACGTTATGTGATTACAATTAATATGCAAACTAACCCTGGCGCGCGTAGTTTTGTTTCTGGCGGTTGTTCGCGGTGAGTTCAGCCGCGCTAACATGGTAGTCCACTTGCTACCACGAGATGTATCGCAACAATGAGAAGAGAGTCTGATGGTTCGGTTTCTGACGAGTCCTGCCTGCGTAAACAGAAGGTGGATCCCTGGGGTCTCGATTCATCCCTATAACACCCGTCTCCTTATTTTTAGAGGTCTGTATCATAGTTATAAACGCATATTAATAATTGCGGTTGTCCACATATGGTACAATAAAACAAATTAAACAATGTTTAAATATCATTAGTTAAAATAACTGCTTACGTACTGCTATTAAATAGGGCTCTATAAAGACTAGGTATAATCGTCCGCCATTTTGGGTCTTTCGCAGCTACCGCTAGCGAAGTCATGCTCGCGCTCCCGAAAAATCACAGAAACCTAACTCATCACCAATCTAAAACTATTCGGTCAATTGACTTAAAAAAAATTACAGAGTATAATTGAACTATCTTGTCAATTACGATATTCATTAATTTTCTTTATGACAGTTATTTACTGTGTAAAAAAAAGTTTAACAATGGCATGAAAATTTTTGACCGGGAAATGCAGGGTAAAATATAGTAAGCTCAACGACCTGACTACGAATTATTCCTTGGTTTGTCCTCATAGTATTTAAGACATTAATTTTATCTCTACATTTTGTCTTTATTATAATGTATTAAACTTTCAATAACTGATTATAGGGTTATGTACAAAAGTATACATTATCGAACATAAATAAATTTACAAAATCAAATATTGAATATAAAATTAATGCAACATCCTTAATTTCACTAAAGATAAAGTTTGAAATCTACAATTTTTTAAAATTAATTTAAGAATTTTGACTCTCCCACAAAATAGGCGTAGGCTATATATATTTTTTTATTTACTTAAAGGCACATTTTCAACAATTGATAATAAATGCATGAAAGCTAATTCATCTTATGTCTATATTACGGGTTTTAAAGGTATCATAACTCATTGAAACGCAAATATTATATTTTTAACCTTGTACTATTTGTTATGTAAGTATTCATACTAATATTATCGAGGCTACAGTAGTAAAAGAGGCAGTTATCACATTTAAAAGTACAGCTTTCATTCAATTTATTTAACATTCTAAAAAATTTCAGTTTGTTACAAATAAAAGAACGTACGTTTTTAAGGAAAGTAATTCGAGAAAATTGGCCTTATTACAAATTATTGGTATGTAATAGCAAATACGTTTGTATTTTGCGTTACTAATGCAAAATTCATTATTACTAATCGGACACATCGATGCATCTCTACTCTGTTGCTAAAACGTTAGTTTGAAGATTTATACGTAGTGTGTCCTGAAGCAGTAAACGCAAATAGTTGCTGCTCATGAATTTGTAATTAGACTGAATTATTAAGGTTTCAAGTAGTTTGTTTACTGATATGAATTTCAGATTTGTTTTAAGCCAATCTACACTAAAATTACAACACACTGCCTATCATGTAACGGTGTGAATAAATTATTTTTTGTACTGTAGCAGAGCTGCCCTTCACTTACTCTGTGCAGACAGTAGCCACGCTGATTTATAGCGTCAGGATAATAAATACAAATCTTTCTTCACTCACTTGTGCAAGTGCTAATTTTTCTTACAATACGACTAAACATGTTAGTTTTATTCAATGACTAAATATATGAAACATAGCATGCTTACTTTTATGCCCATTAAGCCAAGCTAACAAACACTACATTTCCGTAAATTTGTGGAAAACAGTATGGAGAAGTGCCACAAATTTACTGTAGCGTACCTCGTAAATATAACACACGGTATCTTACATCTATACTTAAATATTCTCTGTAAACGTGGAGATAAATTTGTATTTAAAAGTTCTTTCCTTTTTACTGTATATCTGTAAATAACGCAGTTATCGCCCAATACTGTTAATGCGGGAATATAATTTCTATTCTATACCTACGTTATCACTATGGATACTCATAATGTAGGAATTTCCGTTATCAACTAAATACTTGTGAGAAAAAGGTTACATACAAAAGCCTATTAAGATTTACAGTGAACCTTGTTAATAATACAAACCATGTAAATATAAAGATCTCATTAACACTAAGTCATTTTCGTTCCCCTAAGAATGAGATGAAAAATGTAACACTAACTTAACCGCTCTATAAAAAGTTCCTTTGTTCACCACACAACGCCAGAACCACGACATACATCCCTGCAGAGGTTCCTCATTCATTGCGATAATTTGGCAAAACGTATCTTCTCCCAAAAATTTGTGGCATGTGTTTTACTATGAACTGGCGCTTCAGAGGCAATAATTAAAAATAAAAGTGAACGTTCGTAAATATCTTTATATAAAATAATGTAAAAAGTTCGTAACAATAAGTAGGAAAAGGAATATTTCGCGAGTTCAACGACATGCGTGTAGGAATCCATTTTCCTGTTTATACACAAGCCCCGACCATTTGTCCACTAGCTGCTACTCACTGTAACAACAGACAATGAACTAATAGACGAGCTCGAGTATGCACAGGACAGTGGATTATAACACGTCGTTCACTGAACTCGCGAATTATTCCTTTCCCTAACAATAAGTGATCAAAATATGTGTTTTCGAATAAGGTTATGTCCTTAAAACACTATTGTTCGAAACACATTAATTTCTTGACTACATAAACATATACTTTGTACTTATATAACGGTAAACAGATAAGTGTAGTTTATTATAAGATTGCTGTTTATTGTCTTAAAAATTCATGTGACAGTTGCGGCAGATCACAGGTAGCTCTTTAAGGGACGAACTTGGTAATGTAAAGGATGGAAGTTCTAATCTAGGTGTCGGTTCAATTTTTTTTTTTGATATATATTCATTTAGGATATAATTAAGGTTCTATGCTGTAGTGGACTTAAACAAAAATGTAAATAAAAATGCAATATGCATCGCACCGCTTCTGCGAACAAAAGAAAACTAAGTCTTAGTTCCAATTTGCATAAACAATATTCTTTAAGTGATGAGACTGTGTTAAACTGTAAGCAAAATAACTGCATGTTGTAAAAATTTTATATATTTAAAAAATTAAATTTATTTTAGTCTCTCTTCCACTGTAAAAAAGTGGTTCGGTTTGATGCTCTATTTTAGGTTATTGATTTATAAATAGAATAAAATAATTACAAAATTTTCTACATATCAGTGAAGAGTAAAAAAATTCTGTAAACCGTAATTTCAAATGTATCCAATATTTATTTTTGTGATATTACAAAATAATGTGTAATTTTAGCTTACATCGCGGGTGACCAAATTAAACTATAAAAAAGAAAAATGTTTGGTACACAGCATTTGTTAAACAGAAGTATTAAATGAATAACTGTTTTTAAAATATAATTTGTCGAATTAGTCTTTGTCAACTAAACTACATTTGTTGGATTCAATCTTTTTTCCTGTGTCTTGCGGCTTGTTACTGTTCGTTGGCTACTTATTTTTAACATTTACATCTGACGCTACAAAAAATTCATCTCAAACTGCTATATAAGATTTTATGTTTGAAGAAACAATTAAAAAATATAAAAGTATGTCATGAATACTATTTCTATTTAAATTCAAACATTCATGTCTAGAGCCAAATAGAAGCATTAGTTTGTAAATCATGTCACTGTATTCACTGTTATCCTGCTAATTGAGCAAATATGTTATGTGAAAATATAAAGTATAAACCTTTACGAATAGTTTTGTTCTACTGTGGCATGTTGTTTTAGATCTGAAAAATAGCGAAGGAAATTTTTGGAAATTCAACTATAACTGAATTATATCAAAAAACTTATTTCCAGTTACATTTGTGTTGCGATTGAGTCTAAAATATTATTTAGTTTATAATATATGCATATATATATAAAGTTTTAAATGGAACTACCACGAATCCTGTAAACTATTAGGCTTATAGACAAGACGGGCGCTTGTAAAAATAGTATTTTATGTTCTACGTTATCTAATTAAGTATATAGTAAAAAGTAACATTACAAACTAGAAACTCAGTAATAAATACATATATATAACTGACATTTACATAGTAAATGTTGTGTAGATAAACTAAGAGTGAAGTTGTGTTCGCGTCGTTGAACGAGACCATGCCTCGCGCACGAAATATTCTGTCTTCTGCCTGCCGCCAAAACAACAGCGATTCGCGGAAATCGTCAAGAGGGGCATAGAAATTTAATTTATACTATCCTTTTTGTTTTGTTCGCTGATACCCCCCATCTATCTCGTGTAACAAAAAAAGTTTCTCGCTTACTATAATTTACTCTGCATTTTCCTGTCAATTGTCAACATGGCATTGTTAAATTTTTTTTAATAACATGATAGTTGCAGAAAATAAATTTGATATACATTATCATTGGCAGCATAGTTCCTAAATTCAATATAAAAATTTTGAGTATATTTGGCTGAATAGTTTTAGATTTATGATGAGTTTAGTTTGTCAGGTTTTTGGGGCGTGCGAGCATGCATCGGCTTGCGCTAGCTCCGAAAGACCCAAAATGGAGGACGATTATACCCACTCTTTATAGTGCCTTACTATTAAATAATGTGTACAGCGCCCGAAAACATCGCAATGTGTTTCTTTGCCGTTAGTGTGCACGAAGTGAGCATGCCACGAACAACTTTCTCCCGTTGACAGCGGGAGAGTGAGTGAGTGAATGTAGAGATGAGATGTTGGTCAACAGCAAGGTTATCAACTCTGGTGATGAGAAGTGGGGTTAGTATTTTGCGACGGCGGACTAAAAGAGGGGGGGGGGAGTACCCCAAGAAAACCCGCTGGCCAGCGGCACGTCCGCCATGTTTCCCACGTACAAAAATCGGGAGAGGACCGGCTTGGTCTGCTGTCATACTGGATACACTATTGCTACAACATCGGTAAATTCAGTAGAAAAAAGTTCGTTACTGTGATCTAATTTACCACCTAAAAAGTAGCCTTCAAACTGTCACCTTACATTAGGTCCCCCCTCCCCTTCCTTTTATTGATAGGACACCCGTATTAACGTCCATAAAGAACATAACAATTCCATTGCGGTGTCTGGAAATTCACCCAGCGAGCAGTTATTGTATCGGCTGGGACCGGCAAGCTGCTATGGCAGGTACTGTGGAGGGTTCTGTGAAAGGTATTGCTGAACGCTGGCCGTTTTCGTGGATGATTTCATTTTTGGTCCGGTGCTATTTCCTGTGGAAGGGGTGCTACAAGTTGAAAATTTTAGCCTACCAGAAAGTTGTGGATGTAACTTGTCGGTGTTATGTTGCAGGATGTCAAATAGGTCTCCATTGTCCATTTTCGTTTCTGAATTTGAAATTTCACAATGCTGTCGGCCGAAGCTATAGTTGCGTTAACTTCGCGTGTTATCCGATATTACAGAAGCTGTTAATGAAGTTTGTCCAGGAACTACAGGCGCAGAAGTGAAAACGAAACTTGTTTCGATGATGACGCAGTTTATTTGCAAGAACAATATTTTGTGGTTAGGTTATCTGGCAGGAAAGGAGGTAACGTATCACTCATGGTATCGTGACACAGGTTTATTCCATAGAACCTTCCACAACTGCTTCCATGGATGCTAGGAAACAAGTGTTTCCGCAAGTGCTTATACAGGTCATTCCATCGCGGCACACGGACTTTAGCAGTCACTGCTGTGTGTGGTGAGCTCCGCCAACTCTGTCCAGACTAACAGACGCGATTATTTTTAACTCGGCTTCGAGATGAGAAAGAAAACACAAGAGCCCGTTTCTAAAAATACGATTGCCAGAAGTGTTAATATGGGGAATTCCTCCCCGGGGTCGTGTCTATTCAAACGTCCATGTTTCAAGGATATGAGGTACTGCGTACTCGTAAGAAGTCAATGAGGACAGCAATAATGTTCGCATGTTGTTCCACAACACTCTATCCTACCTTAATCGTAATAGTTAATACGCTCATTTTCTTAATAGTCGCGAATTCAGTGTGTGACTGCACGGTTTCAATTCGTTGCGTGTATTTTATAAAACTGTGAAGTATGAGGTATGTCGCTTGTTCATGGGGAGAGTGGAGTAAGAATGATTTAGGTTTAGAAAGGGGAGTGGGTATTTCCTGTATCAAAGGAACCAGCCACGTAGTGGTTTTGTACCTAAGTTTTGATTACCTAGTTCAGTATTTACTAAGCTTAGAGACCGGAAAAATTCACGGGTTCACTGACCTGTAGGTTAGCCTCCAAGAACATCTTTGTATTCAAGCAGACATTATCTGCTCACTGACTGCTCGATGACGTAGTGATATGGGCCTGCATTTACTTGCTTCCGTACTATTGGCTAAGCGACTTACAGAAAGTGTCAAATAAGTCACTGGCCAGTTGCGAAAGTGGCACGAACTTACAGTTGCTGGAGTTATAGCTTGGGGCCAAAAGAAAACGCGAATTTTTCAGGTCTCTACCAATAGGCTGTTGCTTTATTTGACTCTTGCTGAAGAGCGTTGAACCAATAATAAAGAAGCAAGTAAATAGAGGCCAAAATGTGCTGTTTCATCGTGTCAGTGCGCAACTAATGAACAGCTGCTGTCTGCTTTAATACGTAGATATTCTTGGAGGCTAGTCTGTAGGTCAGCGAACCCAAGAATTTTTTAGGTCTCTACCTATTACTTACAATGTTACGTTTGTAGTATCACGTGGCGGAACGATACAAACGTAGGATAAGCACAAACAGGCCGAAAAGTAAAAAGTAACAAGTGATTAAAAAAATGCTAATTTGACCATGTACAGCCAATAAGAAAGGGTATGATTTAAGTTGGAGAGGGCGCACGATTTATGATTGGGAAACACCATTAGAAAATTATAAACTCTCTGACCATGACTTTTCTGGTAGTCATAACGAGATGTCACTTAAAATTGTTTTCACTTACTTTACTTTTACGAATGTTAAGAAAAATCGGTCAAATTATTTCGTTATTCGAAAACTTTAAAATTAAACTAAGTAAATACTAATATTTTCTTTTGTATAATGACAATCTTCCTTTGATGTTAATTTTTTAATAAGTTTGTTAAAGCAACTTTAAAGCGTTTACTTGAATCATTTTCAGCTACAGTTTACATATTTTCATTTTCAGCAAGTTAGATATCTGCAAATTGAAATGGATTCGACTTTCTTGAAACTGTTTTCTCAGGAATTAAAAAAAAAATGAACAAACATGAAATGTATTTGTTTTACAGTCTCTACTATTAGGCCTGAGTCTTTAGTGAAGGGGTACTCTGTTGTAAGCTGTTCACACTAAAATGATCAAGTTGGAAGACTTTTTCATTTTTATTTACTTTTTTATTATTTTAATTTTTCAAACAGTTTGTATCTTTCTGCCATTTATTAATATTAACATAACAGTGCAAGTAATAAACACAGTAAATACCTACCGTTAACCGGCGCTACTTTGGCCTGGAGTGGGGGGGGGGGGGGGGTAGAGTGTTACTTTGTCCAGCTCAAAATGTTGGTATCAAGGCGACGTCGTTTAGTGAAGGAAGTTTCATACGTACATTAGCTAGACGAATCAAGGGATTTTTTTTTCAACACTCGGCTCCAATTATCTATTTAATCACAAAAAGTCCCAAAATCTAAAATTTAAGTGGGAAAAAGTAACCTCGCAAATGTACAAAGTAATCTTGGTTTGCGGGTACGTATACAAGATTTCACGATGTCCAAACGTTAATATCCCAGGCCACAGTAAAATAATTGTTTCAATGTTATTCCTGACAAGACGGTATAGCTGTGCTTACTTTACCGTGAACAGCCTTAAAAAACAAGTGGAAAGGAGACTTTAGATGATAGTGCAATATTCACAGCAATTTATAGGTAGGTATTTTGTCGACGATTGCAGCGTCACATAAATGTCTGCGGAGCAAATTACCCTGCATAGTTTATGGAACACTTTTAAAAATTTTTTCTTAGGCGTAGTAGGTGAATTTGAGGGCTTTTCTATGTATACCAGGTTTTAAATATGTTCATTATTTATTTTGTGTTTTACAGTAATTTTCAGTCTGCATTAAAAATTTTCTCCTAAGTTATATTTTTTTCTCAGTGAATCTAAAGAACAGTTTTGTTCATTGAATTATTTGTTTATTACTTCCCAGCAATGGGTTGTGACTAACCTGACGTGGTTACCAATATAATATGCACTGTCATCTATGTGAATTTTTGAAAATGGAAATGGCTTATCGTTTTCTGAATTTATTGAAAAGGAGAAGTTTATTGAATATTAATAATGTAATGAATTTTCTTAAATATGTATTTATTGATCAATTCGTCACAGATTTGTTTTGATTGTAAGTATAATTTTTTTCTTTCGCCATTCCAGAAGCCTGCAGAGAAAATACTGTACTGTGTAATGTTCTACCGAAATTAATGGTGTTACTTATAATATTATATCAATTATGCATTTATTTTAAGTGTACAAATTTTGGCCGCTGACAATTTGTAAATTTAAAAACAATCGCACGGCAAAGGGAATAATTTCTTTTTATTCTATTTAGGTGGTATGTAATCTGCATCGTATCCATCATTTAAATGTTTCTGGTTATTTTATTATTATTATTATTATTATTATTATTATTATTATTATTATTATTTCCTTTTACGATCACGTCTACGTTTAGTTTTATGTGAGGGTGTCTTCTACATTATATGTTCAAACTTCATGAAATCCCTTTCATAGGCATATGCATTTCTAACTACTAGAAATATTGAATACTATAAAGTAAATACTTACGCCGCACGCGAGGAGAAAGGGGGTGGGGGAAACGGGCCCGAGCCCCTTCCACCCGAAATAATAGAACTTTTGAACTTATT
Organism: Medauroidea extradentata; assembly: GCA_003012365.1. Lineage (NCBI taxonomy): Eukaryota > Metazoa > Arthropoda > Insecta > Phasmatodea > Phasmatidae > Medauroidea > Medauroidea extradentata. The sequence goes on along the minus strand of PNEQ01010989.1, from coordinate 1,909 downwards.
ATACTAGATAAAATAATGAAATGGGTTCCAGATCCCCACTACCTTACCGAAACAGCTTAAGTAGCACAATTTTGCATCTTGAAGTCCGAATTTTCACGACAACAGTACGGTGATGTTATGACATATTTTTATCTTCCCTATTCATTTGTGTCTGTCTGAACTTTTGAGTGAGGAGAAACGATTCCATCAAACTATCCACATCAATCAAGATCTTTAATTCGCTACCCCCTCAACTTAAAGAGTTCTTCCACAGCCATAAACAACTATTTAAAAATAAGTTAAAATATTTAATTATTGACGACGGTTTTTATACTGTTGAATGCATCACTTTCATTTCAAACAAAGTAAATGTAATATTTTAATTAAAACATTCTTGTCTTGTATTGTATGTGTGTTAATGTGTCTGGTAAGATGCTATACAACAGTTGATAACAGTTGATACTGCTCTAAAATGAGAGTACGCTTTGTGTATTAATGTTTTTTTGCACAAAAGTGCTTACCTATGTAATACTAAAGGGTGTTCACATGGTCAAATTTAGTAATTTTATATTTGCATGACATAGTGTTCGTTTTACAGACATTACTTGTGACTACATTTCCCCCTTGTAATAATTTTTTAGCTCTCATAGTCTTCCCATAGCGGTATGTCAAAGTCAGAATTTGCAAGTTACGGGAACATAGGACTAACAAAAACCAAGTTACTTGCCTGAATGAAACATGCAAATTTTGACTTTAACAAGCTATTACGCGAAAACTATGAGAGATAAAAAAAATTTCTTAAGAGATAAATTTAGTCACATTTTGTGTCTAAAATAAAGAATAATAATATCTGGTAACAATAAACAATTTAAAAAGGGTGAGTAAAATAGCTTTATATCGCGCCCTTAAAGGAAAGCAAGAAACCCTAGATGTAAAAGTATGAAGATCAGAAGAGGGCCAGACCTAGACCAAAGAGACGTACATACAACGCCACGACGCAGCGAACGCTGTAGAAAAGCAGTTAAGGGGAGTTAATGCCAAATTTCATATTATTTTTATAATTTTTCTACTTGTACGATATATTGTTCGTTTGTGACTATTTTTCAAAGTTATGAAAATTGTCTAGCTTTCATAAGATTTGTATAGTGGCAAGTAAAAGCCAAAATTTGCATAAAACGGTTTTATACAAGAAACGAAAACCAATTGACTTACAGAAACGAAATAATTCCCACTGAATAACTGTGTCGCGGGCTAAAATTGGAATCTATAAAAACATTGCATCAATGACATTTTTCGTATTTAAAAAAATACACAATGTTGAAATTTTTTTTTATTTCAAGTTCAACAACTTTTTAAAAATACGAAAAATATTCAATCCAGTTTTTTTTATTTGTGTCTAGACGTAGCCCGCGACACTGTTCTTCAGTGGGATTTTTTTTTTTTTTTTTTTCGTTTTTGAGTGCCAGTTGGTTTTCGTTTCTTGTATAAAACCGTTTTATGCAAATGTTGGTTTTGATATGACATTAACTTATACAAAAACTATGAAAGCTAGAAAGTTTTCACTACTGTAAATAAATAGTCACAATGTGTGCCTATAAAACAAACAAAGTCTCGTACAAATATAAAAGTTGTTAAAACAATTAAAATTTTGCAGGGACACCCCCCCCCCCTTCAGTTACAACGGCATCTACAGGGTGAGGATGCTAACTGTTTAAAGCTCCCCGCAGTGACACTGGGGACTCCGAGACAAGTGATTCGACATAGGACATGTAGGGTCCAAACGGACGGGAAAGGCCTGAAAATTCGCCTTCAAGTTTCCATGACGTCACATCCGGTGTGTCCGCATCAGGCGCGTACGAACGAGTATTCAAAGGAGTTCCTTCGATCCAACCTGTCTCTGTGGCTCAGTGTCTGCGTCAGAACCTTGTAA
>PNEQ01010988.1:0-13063 GCA_003012365.1 Medauroidea extradentata | reverse complement strand
AGGAATTGCTGCAAACTAAATATTAGTAGGGCGTTAAAAAGTGTTCACTTTACCTTGAACATACAACAGCAAGCAGCTACTTGGTGTTAGATGAAAACCGTTTTATTTCCTAGCGCAATACCTGCTGGGGCACAGAACAAAAATCAGTCACACAAATAAGTAAAATATTATCGCATACTGTACTTGCACATCTTCAATTGGCTGGAACATACAATAAAGTATTTTCGCGTTGAAACCGCGTGGAACACGTCGCATGATGCATTTGTCACGACGCTGCTGCCACAGTCCTTCGGAAAGTTTAAAATGTTGCGCTTCTTTTTTATTAACGCCGTGCTGACGACAACTATACTGTAACTGGATCGTTCTGTCGGGCTGTACATCAAAACAGACGCGTTAATATTGTATTAGCCTTTTGTAGACACAAGTTACAGTTTAAGTTAGTTGTCTCGCCTTGACACAAAGGGAACGCGTTTTTTGCTCTTCCTCAGTAACTCCAAGGATGGCGTGATTTTTTTAAAATATAAATTAAGTTGGAGCCCGGGTTTAGCGTTGCACATGTTCAAGACTCCAAGGAGGATTGGCTACCTCAGTTACGACAGGCCCCAAACCAGTGATTCAGTCGGTCTCGTACACTGAGAGAAATAATTGTTTCATTGTACTAAATATATTTGTTTGGGTGATGTTTGCTTCAGCCAAACAATATTTTGTTGGTAAGACCAAGCTTGGAGTCCTCCAAACTAATTTAGTTATTTTCCTCGACCAAATTATTCATTTAAACGCAATTTGTTTGTGCCAAACGTATATTTGGTTACTATAGGACGTCAAATAAATATTTTGTGTAAACAAACAACTTGTTACAACTGGTCAATAAAATAATATTGTTAGTTATGAGTGATGTGCTTTGAACAAACAATTTTTTTTCGATGGACTAAATGATTTTGTTGGCAAAACTAATCCATTTGGTTGACTCGCGGAAGATGGCAGTCTGGCGTGCGTGAGCGACAAGATGGCGAACACTGTATTCCTCAACATTCAAAATACGTATAAGTTTGTGCGACAAGTAGGACGTCTACACTTTTAATCAGCATAATTGAAGTATCTTAATTTTAGCTATAACCATTTCAAAGTGGTTAATTTGATCGATCACAAAAGAAAATGCTATAAACCTGAAAACCACCGCATCTGCACGTCTCGTTCTTTGTGCTGCGGTGCACGGCAATCATTTAGTAGTATTGTTTGACGTCGTTTACCTTTTCGTAGACGGAAAACAAACATGTTTGAAAATAAAACAATACAATCGTAATTTAATATTAAGCACAACTTTTCATGTACAAATAACAACTTCAATATCACAGAAGCAGTCGTAGCTCAGTTGGTCGCCGACCCCCCGTAGCTCAGTTATGGTTGAGCGACCGACTTGGATACGAGGGCTTCTGGGTTCGATTCCCAGGTCTGGCTGGGTGTAAAATTTGTGTTTGCCCGTTAGCGTCTTTTCAATTGTCAGAGTCACCAAATACTGTCACAACTGGGGAATTGTCAAATACTAAAGCTGTAAAGGGGGGATGTTTGGCTCGTTGGCGATGTTGCGACCTCGCCAAGGAGCCTAACATTTTTATATATAAAAAAAAAGTTGGTTAGGTCATGAACGGAAAAGGGAAAGTGAAAGGATAATGGTTCAAATCCCGGCCCGACCATACTTTTTTTTTTTAAGTCTTAAAATTTCTGAAATGTTTTTAAGTTAGTAAAATATATATTTTTTAGTTCTTAAATTATTGTATGCGCATTTAATATGTCTAACGAAATATTTTATGACCAACTAAATATTTGGTACTGCTAACAAAATTCAGCTATTTGCCTCAAACAAATCGAGGGAACAAAATAATTTGGTACGAGCAAACAAATATTTCGTTGCCCCTCTATAAACAAATGATTTGGTTGATTCAAACAAATTTTGTTTGCACCAACAAAATTTTTTTCTCAGTGTAACAACATCAGCGACCTCAGTTACGACAGGCTCTAGGTAAACCAATGATTCAGTCGGTCTCATAGCATCATCAGCATCGAGAAATAAGTTATAATAAAGAACAGCTAAAACCAATAGAGTATTGACTATACTACGAGGACCCGGCATGATTTAGGAACTCCTCCTGCACTTAGGCAAGAAATATATTGTGGCTAAGAATGGCATCACAAGGAAGACACACCTTGTAGGAAGATGTAGGAGCTAGTATAGAGAATCCCGTTAATTGAGGGAGAAGAGGAACGGCGCTAAAGGTAAGACGAAAGCAAAGGAGAAGAGGAGTTGGAAGTGGACGGGAATGAGAAAGGGGTGATGAGAAAGTGGTGGCGGGAGCCAGTGGAATGGGGCGCGACAAGACAGGAGTTGGGAGGGGAGGGGGAGAGAAAAGTAATAACAGTGGAGAGAATGGTCGGCTACCTCTTGTTTGCGCTCCGCCAAACAGACAACAAGAGGGCCGGCGAGTAATCTGGTTTGGTCACGGTCAGGCAGGAGCAAGAGAGGGTGTTCTGGGAGGGTGCGGAGGGGGCGAACGCAATTAGCGAGCACACCCGATCAGTAATTACTGCGATTAATCAATCCGCTTTCCAGTTATGCGGGCAGCGCGCTGGGCGCTGTGGGAGTTTTTCCCTTCGCGCGCCCGCGTCCCTCGTACACTCCATGCGAACAAAAATGTTAGCCTTCCTCCCTTGCAAACAGTCGGCGGGGAAAATTACTTTCATTGTTCGTCAGTGCAAGAAGGTCGTGCAGTTCATCAAGTTGCAATAATTGGATGTGGAGCCGCGATAGACATATCGACATTAAAAGCAAAACTAAACTGGCTAAGTTTCCCATATAACGACATATCAATAAACGTATGTAAATCCGATTTGATTTGTAAAAATTCTACAGTAAATGGCACTTCATTATCTCCAAAGACCTTTTCAAAATCACTTCATTTCATGTTGATGAGAGAAAATTGACAACTTTTCAACAGACGGAATCCACGAAGTCACCATGTCGTTTGAATCAAACGGCAATGACTTTATTTCGTGTGTTACGAACAATTTTGGGTATACTGTTATAGAAATTTGAGACTGAGACATCTTAACTACTTTTTTCATAAGCGAAACCGAAGGATTCAAATAATTTTTTTTGCAGACACCAACTGCTTTGTCAAATATTAACACTGAATACATGTAGGCACTGAAATAAGCGAAACGGATGCTGAGAAGTGTCTGTTCGAATGCGATATGTCTCAAATGACTTACCATGCTGTAGGCCATCTCATATAAGAATTCCACTTCTTTACAGTTGTGTTGGCATATATTTGAAAAACAGTTTCCTCGGCTGACAATAAACAACTGCACTCGGATAACAATAAACAAGTCTGTCATATAAGATTTCCAACTTTTGACAGTTCTGAAGACTACCATGCATGCACAACTCTACAGGAAAAAAAAACTTTTTATTTTGATGTACAGTACAGATTTCAAGTCAGTTTAACTTTATTTTGTGAAAAAAATCACCTGTGGCAGAGGAACACATTGATTTCTAAAATGACACAGATGTAAAAAGAACGCCAACACAACTGCACAAAAAAATGTAATTCTTACATGAGACAGACTATACTATGAACTAAAGCAGCAGAGCACATCAAACCATTCACGTCCAAGCCGCGGCGATGCTAGATTTATGAGTTAAAGCTACAGAAATACATGCTACGTACGTGCAGTTATAATTGAGACAAGTAGCTGAAGTAGACAGTGTGGGTTGGCGACAACAGAAACACAACACAAGACTCCCAGCATCAGCGTGACTTCAATAATAAGAATAGCGATTTCTCTGCAGGTAGTAGAAAACGTCGATCCTTAAAAAAATATGTCCCAAGTCCTCAAGGGGAAGACAGACGCCAGCTGAGCGCGTTGCACATAAGAAGCGAGGAGGAGAGTGTTGGACGAGTAAGAGTCAGCCTTACACTCTAAAAAAATAGTTTGTAAATTCGCCACACGTGCGTATAGTAACGCTAAGAAAGTGGGTATGGTAGAACTGTTTTCTCCAAGACATCCATGGTAGCACTCATAAACTTTCTTAACAAAACACTCAAATGTACACTGCACTGACTTTTATTGTAACGATTGTAAAATTTTGCATATTTACCATACTACATTAAGGATAATTCCTTCCTGAACATTTTAGGAAGTTTTTTACAGTGTACAGCCCGCGACTGAACGCTGTCGTAGTTCAGTAGCACGCAAATTAAATTTGTAAGAATATGTTGTTATTTTATGAGTCAAAAGCCAAATTACTGAATTGAAGACACCTTAAACGCCTTAAAAATGTCATTTTCAGCTATTTTTACTGTGTTTTCTCTTTGCCTTAATAGTTTTTGTATAGCATGTCAAAGCCCAAATTTGCATAAATCAGTTTTATACAAGAAAGGAAATTAACAAACATACACAAATGAAATAATTCACATTGAAGGACAGTGTTAGGTTACGTCAATAGATGTACAAAAAACGGCACAAAAATGTGTCATATAATTTTAAAAAATTACAGAAAAATATTTAATTTTTATTTAAAATTCGGCTTTCACCTTAATTTTGCCTGGTGACTTGACACAGTGCTCTCGAAAGTTAAATACGTGTTGACATTTGGCCAACTAACTTCTCCGACGACGGGGTAGCTGGAGGGGGCGTTCGCGCAGAAGGACCGAGGCTTTAAAAATGCCTTTTCCAGCTATTTTTCGCAATTTTTCTTTAATGACATACGATGAAACTTAAGTCAAAATGCCTTCTGCAGATAATAGTTTCTTTACTTTTTTTTTTGGAAAGAAACTATGTTACTAGGACAGATTTTTTTTATGGATATAAGGGTAGGATATACTCGCAAACATTGATGTTACAGAAAACATCTTGCTAGAGACTCTTCACGTCACTTTGCCCGACGTAGCACCGAAGGACCGCGCACGAACATCAGTTTGTAAACACAACAGACTCGCTAAGCAGTTGCAGGGCTTCAGCACAGCTTAAGGCCGCGATCCATAATTTATTTCACACAATTGCAAATAACTCTAATATTTTTTAACCAAATTATTTGAAAGAAATTGAGACTGTGTACAGTCATACTATACACAATATTGGGAGAGCGTTTTTTTCCAAATAATGTACCGTTTGTTAGCAAAAAATTATTCTCCTTCATTTTGGTTCATTTTGACAACAAAATATGTGATATTTCTGGAGCAAAATTCTAAAAAATACGTTTGATATATTGTAACAGAAATATTCAGATACAAACGATGATGTATAAGTGTTAAAACTCTAAGATGACGCTTTGGTATATGTATTAATTCGCGTAAAAAAAAACAGTTCTGAAACTACAGCGAAGCTAAAGAGCGAGGCCTTAAAGCCCCCCTGCACGGCGGCAGAGTCAGGGCGTGCAGCCAAGACGAGGGGTGGCAGGAAGGTGTGAGGATGCCGAAGACACAGTGCGCACAATTTCTCAGCGCGGCCCCCGCCAACTCGGCGCTCTTGTCAGAAGCGCGGGTATATATATACACACGCTGGGCTAATAAGTAGCACGTGTGCACACACCTATGTATCGGCGCGGGGGTGGCTGGCCGGCCGGAGGTTGTTCCTCACGGCTGGTGGCGCTCGTGAAATATGCGGGCAAGCAGGTGACACAGCAAGGGTGTACAACAGGCCGCGCCGCTAGTGGCCTGCTACCAACTGATACACGTTACTTCACAACTGCCCGACACGGGCATTATTTGGGTGTTCAGAAGGGCCCCCCCCCCCTGGATTTACAATTTTAAGTGTATAAATTATATATTTTTTATTTTGTTATTTAAATAATGCTAACTTAAGCACATAAAACTGAAATTTAATTATTAAAGTTTCTAATTTATACATGCTTAATTAATAAAAAAGATGCAACAAGGTCACTGTCGCCAAAAATAACCTAGCCCCCCCCCCCCCCCCCAAGAAAAACCTGAAATGACGCCCCTGCTGCCCGATCTCATCTAACGGCCGCTCACATCTCAAAATAATTCTGTACCTCGGAGGTATAAGACACTACGTCCTCAAAATGCACTTTTCAACATAAACAATATCATTGTTTTGAGTACTTTCTAGTGGCATACAACACAAAGTCTGTGTCCTGTCAAAAAAACACATTTTTGGGTGTCAAACAGCTGAATTCACTAATGAATCACACTCTTCAAATCATCTCCTGAAAAAAATATTACTTTTGTGGCATAGTGTCGCATGTCTCCGAAGTACAGAATTAATACTTGAACAGAGTTAATGACAAATAGAAACAACCCAGTTAACTTGAACAGAAGTTTTAAAATCATTGTTTCCCGTATTTATCGTAACCTTGTCTAAACCATTTTTAGGCACTTATTTAGCTTCAAATAATACTAGTATCTTTTTATAGACATATTTCGAACCTTCTCCTCCTTGATACGAATATCTAGAAATGAAATTACTTATGTGTTGCTTTTACATAATTGTTGTATAAAATTGTACTAAAATGGTCCTATGGATGCAATAAATTCCGTCTATTTGTCAAAAGTGGTATAATTGTTGCGGGCGAGTATGTAAACACGACAAAATAAGCAGGGTTAAAAAAAACAGTTATGCTAACAGAGAAATAATTATAACAATAGAGCGTAGATCACGGGTATAAAAGAAGATATCAGGAAACTGACGTTCAATGTTGACCCTCGTCTGACTGTTTTTACATTGCGTAAATGTAACTGTGAGTAACACGTTCGTTTCGGAGCCGCTATGGGCACTAGTAGTATGACGGTGCGCTGTCAGTCATAAAGGGATCAAATCAATAGCATTGATAGATAGGCTAGTGAGAGACGTGTATTCCTAGAACCGTGGTGTGGATGAACATACCCCAGAAGCAACCGTCCAAACGACGTCCTTCACGACCGGACACCCCTGACCGTAAAGCAGCCGTGATTTGTGACCAATTAACACAGCTGCCGGCTGATTGGACGCGTCGCTCCCAGAAAACTCGGAAATGTCGGAGAGTTTAAAAAAAGAAGAAAGAAAACAGGGTGCCGCGTCCCCCCGCCCCGCGTTAGGGACAGTAGCAGAGAGGCGAGAGTTCGGAAACAGAGACATCCCAGTGTGTTGGCAAGCGCGGCGCGGCGGGTCGTAAATTCGGCGACGGCCGTTATTCCAAGTAACGAGGCGTCGCGACGCTCCCGGGGCGAGCGTGATGGATGCGCACGGCTGGTACTTCCCCGCGCAGATTTACCGCCCAGTCAGGCCCTTCACGAGTCCCGCGTCCTGCCGCGTCTAAAATACTTCCATGACGAGCGCCGGGCAGGTACTTGACCTGGCGAGGGTTATAGAAGCAGAGGAGAAACATTTGGTCAGCTCTCAGGTCTTGATGTCCCAGGGAGGTCTTCATGAGCTGGAGAAGATGATATGAGGTGCGTGCGGAGCAACGGCCGAGCGCAAGGCAGCAAGAGACGGAGGTCAAGCAATAAAAACCCGCCGGCCAACAGAGACGTCACCAACTATTCAACTTGCGAAAGTAGGAAGAGACCCCATCGGGAATGGAAATCTGATCGGCGCGGTCTAGCCCCTACACCACCGCCGGCCCCGGGTTGCGAAGGCATGCGGCACTAGCGTCTAATGGGAATGTGGGTGGACAACTTACCCCTAGCACTGAACTCACGACCTCGCCCATGCGAATCGGCAATGGTTCTGCTCATTCAGCATTACACTCTACACCAATGACAGGAACACCGTATGCTTTCAAACCAAACCAGGAAGTGTAGCAATTTTGTTCTTAACCAATATTAAATCCTTTTCAGAACTACCGAGTTGTTTACCAACTGACCTTTAAAAATTTCCAAACATGCGCCTATGTCGGGCGCTATTTCCAGTGCCACACTCCAGCGTACTATGAGCCATTATTACATACTTCGTCTACTTTGAGTTCTGGATTCTCCAGTGTCGTGTACGCACGCCTGTGTGACGAAACTGGATAATCTATGGTTCGAACCTACTCAAATATCGCTTAATTGCAGTGGAACCTACTACAAATCTCGTCTATACAAGCTCTTATTACTAAAACTATATTTTTTTCCTGTGAGTAATTCACAAGTCAATAGCATCTTTCTCACAAATGGTAAATTATGGTAGTTATTATATAGGTTAATATGAACATATGTATTTAAATCTGTTATGTACTAATGGGGTTTGAGCAATTTAGATATAGGCGGAGTATTATATGTATGTTCCTAAAAATGTTATAGGTTATTGGTGATAAAACTTGTCACTTGTCCATTGTCTGAATAGTGACAAGAACTAACCTAATTTTCTAAACTGTCTCACAAAATGTAGTTGCTTATGAGAATATTACTGGTAAAAATGTACTTGTAAGGTGCCAAATGATGCATGTACTGTCTCCGATGATTCATTGAGACTTATGAGGACCAAAAAGATTCAAAATAAAATAAATAAACACTAATTTCTGGGTAATCAGTATACGTACACAAAAATGTAAAGTACTCTAGCAAAATAAAGCATTAGGAAAATATTTTCTAATATACTGAATCACATAGTAAAATATTTAGCATTTTGCAGAAAATTTCTAGCTTTTTTCAATGAGAGTATAAAGGGCAAAAAGAAACTTTAATTTTTATAACGGTCGTGCTTACTAAATTCCGCATATTAAAAGCTTCCGGTCTGTCTTTACACCCAGTGAACAAACTAAATTTCATGCGAGAATTTCTTATACAAGGTGCATATCGAACGATAACAGGAGATACAAAAAATTTCCAGCTTCTGGATTCAAGGTCCCGCAAATATATGGCTGGCACGATTATATTGGTCGCTCGGCACGGTTCATAGAGATGAGACTAAACCATAATATCAGCTTTGCGAAAGGGAATCAAGTGAGTCATACAGCAGTCATCAAAACGTTTTCTTAACGTTGACAAATTAATGCAGAAAGGAGCCAACCCACATTCCACTTGAACTGAGATATTAAAGGACAAATTCTTCTGTGTGTATCTAAATCATGTAAAAACCGCTTACATGGGTTCTTATTTTTTTTTTTTTTTTCAAAAACTGTGATTTGATACTTTTCTGTATGACATTTTGGCTTTGCTCCTTCTACTGGATATGATTATCTTAAAATAAATTACATTTTAGGGTTGGTTCGTTTCTTTATAACTGTGACCAATTGATATTACATAGCCTATAGGGAAGCAGTGATAGCATAGGTATACAGAAAATACTTTGACAAACTAATATTTTGGTTTTTAAATACTGGCTATGATATAACAAAAGAGGCCATCAACCTTTCCCCCACAAGGAAAGAACTTGCTTCGAAATGTATGTGTAAAACGTTTTTGAACCGCATTGTTCTTATAGAGTTACATAGAAGGTTCCAAACAAGTGTAATTATAGTGTTGTGAAAATGGTGCTTAGGAAAAATCAGCGGGATAGAGAACATGTTCGAGTTCCTAGCGATGCGCTGGGTACGTGTGAGGTCCAGCAAAGTCTGTCGCCGGGGGCTGCGTGAGTGCCTGCCGCGTGTGAGCATTACACAAGTAAAATATAATTACGCCAAGACAAAGAAAAAAATTTGCAAGCGCAATGATCCGTATGTTGAACAGCATAGCCCTTTGTAAACTCAGCCCGTTGTCATTTACTCGCTGGTCGTTGCTTTCACGAGAAACCAATTTTACTCTTTGTTGGGTCGCACGTAAACCATCGGGAAATTTTCACAAGTTTACTCATCCGTACAGAGCACAGACCTCTACATATTCAGGTATTTGTGCACTGGCTGCTGGCCCAGAGGGCACGTAGCTACTTTTATGTTGTACGCGGTGCTACGCCATTTCTGCCGTGACTCGGAACTCTCCACTGCAGATAAACACGTATGCAGGCCCACCCAGAGAAATTTCGGGCCCCTGGGCAAATGTGAGTTTGGGCCCCCCACACCCCCAATTTTTTTACGGTTTGAAACACCTGTGGTTTGAAAAATTGTTTCATCCGTAAACAATATGTTTATTTACTAGCTGGTACAATCCCCGCTCGCATAATGCCAGCCGATTGGCCATGTCCACCTCCGAAACCATTTGGTGCACCTGCCCATGGTACGAGTGTATGGTCCGCCCCGGGCCCCTTGAGACCCCGGGCCCCTGAGCATTGCACCCCCTTGCCCCCCCCCTCTTGTCGGGCCTAAACGTATGGACATGGTTCAGTTACAAAAGTAACTTGAAATGTTTTCGGTCACCGCAAGTTCACGTTATGGTGACAGCTTGGTCATAGCCGTCTTAAGAAGAAGGCCGCGGCCTTAGATCTGGCAACCCTGCCAGGAAGGGTCAAATTAACACTTTAATTTAACTCTCCACAGGCAATGGATGTACCTGATTCGTTATTGTGTCCTACTCAGCGGCGAATCAGGAGAAGTCACTGATGTTGGCGAGACAAAATAAGTGTTAAAATTACCCTTCCTGCCAGGGTTGCCAGATCTAAGGCTGCGGCCTTCTACTAAAGACGGCTACGGCTTGGTTGATTTGCATAAGGGCGATCGTAGCATTCACATACGATGACTTATCGCCTCAACTAGCATGTCTGTAATGCTCCCATGTTTAACTTTCATCTGTGTGTATAAATAGCGATAAAAGTAAGCTGTACATCAACACTTTCTTAAAATTTTACACAAGCATATGCCTGCCTAATTTTTTCGCTTAAAAGAAAAATTTTCATTCTCTAAATAAAAGATTTCCTTCGGTAGAGTAGAGAATCTGGTCAGCTTCAAAATCGATATCAGCAACGGTGGTGATAATTACATGAATTGATTACGGAGTGACGGATGGATGAAAGGGCAGCTAAAACGTAAGTGCCCCGAGAAAACAACCGGCCAACAGCAACTGCCACGTTTCCCACTCGCGAAAACAAGAAGCGTGTCCACCGAAAGTGTAACCCAGACTGCCTTTATGGGAAGCTAGTGGCAAGACAACTACGGAAATGGCACTTACACAGATCAAATACGCTACATAATACTACCGGACAACTATATCCTATCAAATGTAACATTATGAAAAAAATAGACGAGCGAAATTATATGAAACCATTACCTACTTTAATATTTTTAAAATATTAATTCTACATTTAATATGAATTTCTAAAATTTACATGTATAACGACTAGCTGGTGATTCTTCATCGAAAGTGGCCAGAATAAAACAGAAATAAATGAAACTTAGGGCCCTGTTATCCAAATTAATGTTTAACTTTCCACAGGTCCATCGCTTTGAAATAAATGTATGCGGGAAGGGCAACATGAAAAGTGAATGAAACTGTCATGACGATTATGATGAAATGCCAAAAACGTAGACTTTTGACAGTGACAGGGATCTCCTTTAACTTTTGTTTCTTCGCTATGATTACTGCCACATATAAAAACAAATAACTTGACCATTTTAAGTGTAAACGTCAATTATGTAGCCATGAAATCACATTACCATTTTGATGAACGTAAGATGCTGACACAAATTACAAAATGTATGCAATAAAAATTCGCATGCTATATTTCAACAAGTACTAATAATTATATTTGTGTGACGTAAGACAGAACTTACCAGTTATTTACTTGCAGGATCGTTAGGCCGGTGTCCTGTGCTAGCTGCTTCTTTTGGTCTTCAGAGGGGTACGGATGCTGCAACATACGAAATAATTTGTAAGACAATAATAGTATTTTGTAGATCAATGACATAATACTCTTCAAAACAATAGTGAACATTTATGTTAAAATAATACGGAATTCCCAAAAGCATGTACCACAATTCAACTAGGGGTACCCATAAGTCCACAAATTTCTCTTATTTATATTTCGTTTATACATAAACACTCTATGACAGTATAGGCTATTCACTATAAACTGAACACCCAGCAGAACTTGTAATTAATTAAAATATGTTTCATTGGGCAAACAGATGTTAACTTTTGAGAGTGCTGAAACGTTTACACTGGTTTCTAGTTACATGGAAGTATTCATATTAAAAATAGTTAATATGGCTGCAAAATGGCCGAAATAAAACTTTACGCAGTGCTCACTTTATCGTGAACGGCCTATAGCAGTAACACTTTCCAGTCCAATTTATATAATACAACCCGATTTTTGTGCCATACATAAATCTACTTGATAACGTAGAAATACTATACTACGGGTGGTTCGCGATAAAATGATTACTTTTGAAACTCATTTTGTCTAAAGTAATATTAAAACCAACAAAGAATATTTATGGTGATCTCGAACGTTAACTCTTGAGCACAATAGCCTACAATCTACATACACACTTTGATTGTTACTTAGGCTGCTTTGTTTATATTAAAACGTGGCAGGAAACTTACAAATATGTTATAAAATAAAATGACATAGGGTTTAAAAAATGCTCACTTTATCCCGAACCTATTATACCTACTACATAACCTAAAGATATTTTCAAACCGTATAGACTTCTACTAACCTCACACAAAAGCGGGGTAGAACCATTGAAATATGGAATGATTTTTTTTTCTTCGAGCGTGATTGAAGAAGCTTATTACATGTCTTCCTAAGACCTACTATACACTACAAGTATTTGCCGTCGAAATGATGTTATGATAGCGTTTCGATTTAAATATACTATACACAGCTATACACTAAATATTTGTCACGATAATTGCAGTATTGCGAAAGTGGTTTTGTATTTAACTTCATGACGACATTGCGCATATACAAACACACACGCAGTCTCTCTCCCCCCCCCCCTTCCACTCTCCAACACACATTCAATATCAGTACTGTGTTTTTTGAAAGAACTGTGCAATGGGAGTGCATGACTGGATTTATTTACTTGGACATACTCCATTGCGAAATATATGACTGTTAAAAGGAAACTAAAAAAATAATACAGGAAAACATAAATAAGCAGAGTATGCTTTAGTCATCAGGATACATACACAACATGAAATTCCAAAACTGGAATCTGGTCAGATAAAAACAAGGAACAAACAGAAAATAAAAGAAATAACAAGAATAT
>PNEQ01010987.1:12608-43859 GCA_003012365.1 Medauroidea extradentata | reverse complement strand
ACGAGAAGCGACGTAATTTAACGTCAAAGTTGAATACCGCGTAAAAGCCCTCCCGTGCTTTTCCCGTCAAGGGGAGTTATGCCATTTAACAGGCAATAATATAGAGAGGCCAGGGGTAAGTGTGTTTTATGTGTACTGTGCCCCCTCTCAACTTTTTCGTTTTTAACCTTAATACCAGTAAAACACCCCTGCCCCTCGCTGGCACTTGGACTCGCCCACGCAGCCAACTTGCTGCCCAAACATTTACACGTGTTCTCCCCCAAACAGTTTCACGTTTTATTTGTTCTGTAATTGCCAGTGTTGTGTTATAATTATTTCTATTCAAATAACGTCCAAATTCAGTGTCTACGTATTTAAGTGCTGCCTGGTTAAAATTTTCATATAACTAAAAATTACGTATACTTTCAATAAACTATCCCGTTATACAAATTTGGGACTCTAACCCTCAACTTGTGCTATTATAAATGTTTTGGGCCTTTGCTTCTGCTTAATTTTGTAATTTTGTGTTTTCCGGCGAGTGCTTCCAGCGCTTTGGTGCACGACGTCATGCACGCGGGAAGGACTCGCCAGTTGGCATTACGCGGCGGACCGGGACGGTCGATGTGCTAGTCACTCCGGGCCCTTCACATCTTTGCATAATCAGTAGCGTACCAATAGTTATTCTTTTTCGTCTGGAACATTTTCTTTTAATCTTGCTGGCCCGGAGGTGTACCGTTCTCCCCTGCAACTCGTCGCCCAGGGGCTTTACTTAAATAATATTTTTTCACTCGTGTAGTGAATTTTCGCACAACAGCATCGCCCACCGGTCAGGCTTAGGACCGGGCTCACTCAAAAGTACAATGGTTGGAACCAACAGTCTAACCACAACAAACGGACCTTGGTACTTTAACATCAATTTGCTGCCTTGCTGAGCTGCAGCCGAGGGCAAAACAAATGACTTACACAAAACGGAGTCCCCTACCTGGTAATCAGAAGCCACGTGACCAGTGTTGTACCTTGCCTGAAGGCGTCCACTAGCGTCATACAAATAACCAACCACTTCCGCAGCCATCAACTTACGAGCGGCCTCTGAAAGAGGAGCCGCCGGCGAGGGTACACCCCACACATTGAGTAAAGGATGGAGCAAATCACGCCCCAACAAGACCCGAGTCGGACTATACTTAGTAGCTCCGTGGACATCAGAATTAAACTCTATGGTGACTAAATATTGGTCTTCATCCCAGAGTTTTTGCTGGGAATGATAGTGTTGACAGTATTACTTTCAGGTTTCTATTGAAACGCTCAACCCTATTCCCACTCAGGAAATATGGGCTGGATGTGTGCTGTGTATTTGCTAATCTGAAACACATGTCCTTGAAACTCCCAGATGTGAAATATGTACCATTATCTGTGAGCAGACTCACAGGAGGCCGAACACAGACCAAACCTGATCGACCAAGTGCCGTTGGATCTCCGAACTTCAGATACTGTGCATGACAATTAAAATCACGAAGTTAGAAAAAATGTCCAAGACAATCATAATATACTTGTTACCCTTTGGTAGACCGAACATGCGGCCCAAACACATCACAGTGTAAGACCTACCATGAATAAGTTATCTGATCCATACTGTATAGCCCCAATCGCGAATTCTGGGGTGGCGTGGCACTCTGACACACTCCGCAGCGCAGAATGTACGCTAGTATGTCCGTAGCTATAGTATGCCGATAAAACAGAGCGCCAACCTTACCCAGGGTACCCTGACGTCCCAAGTGGCCCCCATAAGGGGAATCATGGAAATATGCTCATAGTTCCAACCGACATTCCTCCGGGACGACCAAACATCTGGCCCGGTTACGAGGCCCCGTATGTTACAGTAAACCATCTACGTCATCCCCTCATAATACTCCATCATTTTGCTCCCTACAAAACGCATCCTCAGACTGCGCTTCACTCAGCGACGATAAAAGGAGCTTCCAGTAGTGAAAGCGACACACGCCACTCTCACTTTCGGGGGCAGAGACATTTTCTTCAAAATCCTCGGGACTAAGCCATCGCTCGGAATCTGACAAAGTACGGCTCGCAAAAGCTACGGGGCAGACAGCAACGTCTCGCCACTCATCCAAGGTCGCACACAGAGCGACACTCGATGCGTCAACATGAATCACGAAACACAAATCGAAGTCGGCCAAATACAAAGAAGGGGTGGCAGCGAGGGCAGCCTTAAGACCTTTAAAGCTTTCCTTCTGCTCTGAAACCCACTCAGAAACATCTCCCTTCCGCTTAAGGTGGTTAAGGGGGGCTGCTAGTTCTGAAAAATATGGAATGAAACTGGTGTAATATCCCAGAAGGCCAATGAATTTCGAAACTCCCTTCACAGTCTTGGGGCTTGGAAAATTCACCACGGGAGCCACCCGGTCAGGATCCATGACCAGACCTCTGGATACTACGTATCCCAAGAACTTAACTGACCTGACAGGGAAGCCCACGTGACCTTGGCTGGATTTTCGGTCAGACCTGCACCTCGCAGGCGCGATAAAACCTTCCTTAAGTCAACGAGATGTTGATCCAATGACGGATTATAGACCATAATGTCGTCTATATAATTAATCATGCATTTGAATTTCAAATCTGACAACACATGGGCCAAAACCCGTGACAGTGCCTGGGTCCCAAACTTGGCGCCCTTGGGGATACAATTTAACTCGTATTGCGCCCATTGTGTGCGAAAGGCCGTATACTTCCTACAGCTAGGGTGCAGCAAACACTGGTGAAAACAAGCGTTTAGGTCAATCGCCGAGTATACCGACACTTTCCCTAGGTGTTGCGACACGGCGTCAACAGTCGGTGCCAGAAATGGGTTAAGATGAATTTTAAGGTTAACGGCAGACATGTCCATAATCAGCCTGGACCCACCATTAGCCTTTTTAACCATAAAGGCAGGGCTAGTATAATCTGAGGTGGAAGGAGAAATGACCCCTGCATCCAGGAGTTTGTTCATTAGTTCTTGCATAATCTCCAACTTAGGGGGTGCATAGGTGTAAAAGGGTACTCTGACAGGAACATCATCTATGACTGTAAAGCGGTACTGAAGTACGTCACAGTGTCCTATTCTTGGTGTAAATACATCGTCAAACTCATTTAACAATGCATCCACACCACTCACATCCTGATGAGACATAGCCACAATCTCACCATATGGCGATGTCCCACAGCGAACAGACGACAACAACAAGCCCTTAACCTCGGGAGCGAACTTGAAAACAAGAGCGGGAGAACCAATGTCGACCACCGCCGTAACAGATGCAAAAAATCAATGCCCAGGACTAAATCCGCCACAAGGCCTTCAACCACCCAAAAGGTGTGTGACAATGATTATCGATCAATTTTAAAATGCAAGGTCACCGGTCTGGTGCATTTTATCATGTGACCATTGGCCACGCACACAGTCAAGGCATCATTGGTCCTAAGTTTATGAGACAAATGAGGATTCTGCTTGACAAAGAAATTTTACAGAGTCTCTCGCACGAAAGAATGTGACGCCCCTGTATCCAACACAGGGGCGTCATTTGGGATTTTTGTGTATAAATATATTTTTTATATTTTTAAATGTAAATAATGCTAACTTAAGGACATAAAACTGAAGTTTTATTATTAAAGTATCTAATTTATACGTGCTCAATTAATAAAAAAGTTGTAACAAGGTCACTGTCGTCAGAAAACCAAATCTTGCCCCCCCCCCTGGAAAAACCTGAAATGACGCCCCTGATTCCAACAGAGCGGCTCGTTCTAGTGCGTAACATAGCACAGAAACAAAACAGTCGGTATGTGCCACCTTAAAACAACTCCGCCGTGAAACCCTGGCATCTGAGTTTGCGGCGGTCATTAATTTCCCGGACAATTTGCCCTGAAAAGCCCCGTCCTACCACAGGGAAAGCACAAACGTGCCTCGCGACAAACCAGAATGCTGTTACAGTCACGACTAATGTGGCCGAGCCTAGCACAATTACTGCATCATCTCACATTAGCGAAATCATTGGCCAACCATCTTTCGACCCTTAAGCCCACGGGCGGATCATTTGTCCTAACCTGCCTGCGCCCCATTTGATCAAGACTGGCCTGCAGTCGACACAGCTCACTCCTATCTAATGCGGCCCTGCTCTCGTTCTTCTTGACCAACTGCCGAATCGGGCCACGAACCAAGTCCTCTGGACGTCCTAAGCTCGTAGCAGATGCACTAAACGCAACTGCGTCCAACTCCAGTTGACGCCCAATTTCTAGGGCCAATACCCTTAACCGTTCCCTAGTAATGGGAAGAGCTATCGCAAAGTGGTGTGCCCTAGCTGCCGGTGTCATGCTATCAACGACACCTTGCACCATTTTCGCTTCCGCATGCCTCAGATGTAAATTCGTTGCCCGAGCACAAGTCATGACCTCACTAGCGTAAGCAGAAACATTTTCACCAGGTCATTGATTCCTGTCTACGTACTGTTTCTTAACCACAAACCAAGCCATGGGCGATCCAGCACCTGTTATCAATCGTGACTTAAAACTCATCGCCCGCCTAACTTTCAAGCCTCGCTGACAGACATGTCATAAAAATCTCATCCCGTTCGCTATCACGCATTCCGATGAATACGTTATCGGTAGCAACGAGAAAACCATGACATTGTCTGGCTGCACCACCTTAAGATTCGGCTCCGCATTCTCGCGCCCTATTAGAACAGCATAGCCTGCAGTAATCGGGCGATCTGCGGTCAACACCGCACCCCCTAAATGTGTATTATTAATACTACACAAAGAATTAATGCAGGCCAAAGTCTTTATTCGCAATTCTGTAACATCCTCACTTGGTTGAAACTCAATTCCTGCATCGGTGAGGTACTGACGCAATTCCTATTACCCGAACCTCAACACGAACTCCGTAACATCACCCATGACGTCACTATGTGCCCAACACTAAGAAACCTGTTCTAACGCGCCCTAACTATTATACAGACACCTGTGTCGTTGCGTCAAAATGTTGAACGTTCCCTCAACTTATAAAGCTTAAACAACTCGCTAAGCATGACAGCCTAGCAGAGTTGCGCAGATTTTTGCCCGCTTCTCAAGCAGACACTGTGAACACAGGCTGCCATTCTTAGTCGAGCGAAGCTCAAACCAAGGCACTCCTACTACTTCACACACCCACCAATGAGTTAACGCCCAACACTGCCACAAACACCACAACAACACAGGTATACCAAATAGCTACCAAGAAAGTTAATGCAAATACTTCACGAAAATAACGTGTATTATAAATCCAAATCACGTATAAAAAAAAGTACAATCAACATGATTGCGAAGTCAAACTGGGCATGACCCAAATACATACGAACAATAAGCTGTGAAAAATAATAAAGTTAAATTCGTTACAAGTATTACCTTAGTGTGAACGAGCGGATACACACGTGCTCCATTATAGAAAAATAAACTGCAGGGACGCGTCCCGATTGTGCTAAGCTCGTGCTCGCGACGACACAACCCTATTCAGTTACAACGCAAAAAGTGAACTAACTGAAATAAACCGAACAAACGTAGAAAACCAGAAGTGGAAACAAAATGACAAATTATTAACTTACCAAAGAAAAGACCAGGGAGTGTCGCCGCGGTCGCGAGCCATCACAATTGCCCACAAGCGGGCCCGGGAAAAGGAGAGGGGAGGAAGGTGGGCACACACGAGCGTGACCGACAACTGCCGAGCGTACATGAAGTCATCCAGGCAGGGCGATTAAACAATCACGTTGACGAGGCACTTAAATTCTTGTCCAGGCAACCTGATGGTTAATCCATTATCAGTGTATAAATCACAATGAAGTTCTTCTCAGAAAGCAGACTTGGGAGTTACCGACTCCCAGTACAGTGTCATCAGCAAAGGATATAAGGTCCCCATGTCTTGTTTGAACAGGCAGGTCATTAACATAGATCAGAAATAACAATGGATCTAGAATGCTTTCCTGCGGAACACCTTGTGTAATGTGGCCCCAATTGGAGTAAACCTCACTGTGATTGTATTTTATTAGGACTTTTTGTGAGCGAGCCTTTAAATATGATTTTAAAAGTTTTAGTTCATTACTTCTTATGCCAAAATATTCCAATTTACAGAATAATATTTCATAATCAACAAGATCAAATGCCTTTGACAGGTAAAAAATATGCCATGTACATATAATCCAGAATCCAGTTTATTTAAAATAGTATTTTCAAGTTGATACATAGCTGAAGTTGTAGATTTGCCATTCTGGAAACCAAATTGTTCGTGATGCAGAATATCATTTTCTTTAAAAACTTAAATAATCTAGAGTACATAATTTTTTCAAAAACTTTTGAAAATATTGGGAGTAAGCTAATTGGTCTGTAATTGTCAGCTAGGTGGGTTTCCCCTTTCTTATGCAAAGGTATGAGTGTTGCTATTTTCATCCTATCTGGAAATATGCCAGCATATATTGAAGCATTTATTATTTATGTGATATGTCTACACACTTGATTTGCACATTTTTTGATTAGTGAGGATGATAAGCCAAAAATATTTGTTGAGGTTTTATTTTTAAGGGAAGCGATAGGTTTTTCCACCTCTTTCTCAGTCACTGACTGAATTTCTAAATTTTGTGTTTTTTTTTTTTTTTTTGTTTTTTTAACGGCAACTTAGTTGTTTCGGTAAATTTATTACAAGACTGTAATGTGTTAGCGCTCACATTCAGGAAGAAATTATTCAGGTAGTTCGATATTTTCACTTGGGATATGATAGTGTCATCATCAGTTGTTAGCTTATTATTGACCTCAATTTTATGATGGATTTTTGTTTCACTGTTTATTATTTTCCATAAAGTTTTAATTTTGTTGTCATTTTTGCTAATTAACCATTTGAAATGTCTTCTTTATACCTCCTTTAAGATTATTTTATAAATTTGTTTATACTATTTAAAGTAACTTACGAATTGCTCATTATTACATTGATATTTGACGAGAGAGTGCATTCTTCTTAATTTGTTGCTTGACACCTTTATCCGTTTGGTGGTCCAATCTTTCATAATACTAGGGCCTGTAAATTTTGCAGTATTTTGTAGCTTTGTGGGGAATGAAAACTTAAATATTTTTAGGAAAGTATCTAAGAGTTTGTTAAACACAACGGTTAAACATTAAATTAATGCTTTCACATTCATAAACATTAACCCAGTTGTTTTGTGATAGTTCCTGTATGAAACTACTGATTTGAGATTTGTGAAAAGTTCTTGTTCTCATTGGGTTATGTTTCTGAGGTAAAGACTGTTCACAAAAAATAGGAATTTTTGCTAATAGACGGCTTGGCCGGTGACGTCACAAGATGAGCATCGCGCCGAGCAACAGCTGTTTCTGTACAAACGTTCGTCAAAATGCCACATGAATAGTGTTACTTGGACTGGTTAACATTGTATAAATAGTACAAAAATGCATGTACGGTACTTGCAATAGCGATTTTATATATCGCTAATAGAAATATATTAAGGATATTATTTCGTTTTACTCCGAATATCCAGGTAAAGAGTCTTAGTCACTCGTGGTCGCTATTCATAAATTTGAGCCGAGAACTAGATCACAGCCCCAGACGACGATGTCCATACATTTGAGGGCTAGATCACATTAGACAAATATGAGCTTGATGTAATCCTTATTAACGTGCACTACGTAAATTGCACTTTAATATTAAAGACAATATTATATAGGCCTAAATGTCGATTGTTTGAGGAGTAAAGCAAACTCGTTGTTAAGCCTTTGATTAATTGATATTGGGCGGGACTATGGTGCTAAATGCTGTTCTTTTTATAAAATTGTATGTTATATACATCTGCACGATACTATTAGTTCACATGAAACAGAAGTAGCACTTATAACCAGTACCTAATAAGCATAAAGTAGGCCTATAACAATAAAATGTAGCACTCGCAATTGTGCAAACCTGAGATTAAAAATTACTACTTTCAGTAGCAACACAAAAAAAAAAATAGTCTGCAAGATGAAGGAAATGAAATAAATAATCACTTAGCCCTACAAAACCTGACAAATTATAACATTGACCACACACAACCACTGAAAGTTCCAACATTTTAAATATTCTTACTTTGTCCACGATTTCAGCAGGCCCTAATATTCCACAGCAGCTTTGCCTAGATGAAATAGGTACTGTAGGTATCGTTTTAATATCACATACATGCACATGTATTTTTTTTATTTGTCCTTTTTATAAATTTGGTTTTGCTACCCTTCCATAGCAAGCCACAGTACACGAGCCATCGTCTCAACTCTCCAACTAACTGATCGTCTAAATTCATACAGACAAACGAGGCTCCAGGAACATTATTTGGTCTGAGATTTATCAAACACCGCCGAATCCATGATTTATATAAGTTATTTTCTGACTATTTAAAGAAAATAAATCGTCCGCCCATTCAAACGCAGCAGTCAGTCCGATTGTTTGTACTTTAACAGCTGATTCTACCCATGATTCAATGTGCGAATGCTCCGGGCCAAGCCGTCTATTGTGCAAGATGATCTGACAACCCCAATTCTGTATTTACAACATTTAGATAGATATGTGAGATTAGTTATTACATAGTCAATTTATGTGTTATAGTAACTTTTTATGCGTGTATATCCCAAAACTTTATTTGTTAGATTGAAGATGTTAAATATTTCTAACAATTGATTTTTTTTTCACACGACTGCTGTGTGAAGTCAATATTTAAGTCACCACAAATCACCACTTGCTGTGTGTCATTCTGATTGAATATTGTATGCAAAAATTTTTCCAGTATTGTGAAAAAAAAAAATTCATATGACCATTTGGAGGTCTGTACACACAAACAATGATTACACTAATATTTATACTTTTCACTTTTATTGCTGAACATTCAATTTCATTGAATACTCTAAGATCTTTTACATAACCTAGCTCTTTACATTTTGATAAATAGTAATTTTTCACTAGAATACAGCTCCCACCATAGCCTAATTTTCTGCTGTAAACTGAGACAATGGAGTAGTTTTTGATACCTATACAAAATATCGTAAATTGCATAATATTTGCCTATACGTTTATTTTCTAATTCCTGCATATTTAACCAATGCTCTGTTATACATAAAATTGCAATATTTAGTTTCAAACACACTAGTGCTCAAAAATATACAAATATACTTAAAATGACTGTATGTTCAAGTGATTTAAATTAAAAGGGTATTGTTTTCTAAACTCCTCCTACAGTTTGATCGCATAGTTTCCTAAACATGAACCATCATTCTTACGATTAATAATTGAAGTTATTTGCAATGTTTTTACTTCTAGTCCTGATGACTTACAAAAATCATATTTTTTTTTTTACAGAGGACAGTTGGCGAGGCACACAACTTGGACTTACGTTAATGTTAGATTTACTGGATTTGAAACCCTGAAAATTTGCACACTTTTCCAAGTTTGTGCCTTCTCTTAGTTTTTTTTATTCTAGGTGGTACGGTACAGGTATTGCTGGGCTTGGTTTACTTATATTATAATACGTACTTACAATTTCTCCTGCCACTTGTGACTTGCCTTTACTATTTGTGTGTAGACCATGGGTTGTGTTGCAGCCCCTGGGCAAATTGTGTACATCAATTACACTAACAAAACTATATCTTTCACAGAAATTGTTAATCTTCCTGTTTGTTTTTCAATTTCCACTTTCACTATACAGCTGTCACTTAAATAATCTGTTTTATGTATATTGCATACAGCAACTTTACTATGACTTAAAGAGGGCAGTAGAGATTTCAGCCCCTTTATTGCCTTGCTAGCTTCATTCACATACACATAATTCATTCTTGCATATAACACTACTAAATCATTCTTGGTGAACTTCTTTGTATCTTCTTTCAGATTTCTTGTAACTTCTGAAAAAGTTCCACCTGGTTTCACCATATACCAGATATTTGCACATCTGATTTACATCGAACATGTTTAAAAATATTTCTTGAATCAAAATATTTAAAAGCAAAGGATATTTTTTTTTTTCGAAATTGATTACTTCAAATAACTTTAATTACATTCTGTTTGAAAATTAAACTATATTAAGAATTAATATGGACATTATTTACTTTAAATAATGTTTACAAAAATTATTGAAATAATTTAACCATTCATTTGTGTGTCATGAAGGATTAGTAGATAATTGTAAAATAGCTACATTATTTATTTTGAACATTATTTGTTTACAAGATATTTGATTAATTTTCGAGTGGACGTTTCAATGTTTATTGAATCAAATCTCTTGAATCGTTGTTCTTTTCAATGAACTGGATTGAATAAATATTTATTCGTGTGAAAGGACCTTTGGTGTGCTGAACACAACTCTTTAAAAAAATGTGTTAGCAGTTTGGAGATTTCCATTATCGGTAAAATTTTTCCGCATGTATTTGTGTTGTTTATTTGACTTGTTGTATGTGCACAATTGCATTTATGAAGTTTTTAAAGGTGGAATGTCAATAGTTCTATTAGATTGATTTAAATTTTACTTTATTTCATAATTATATTTGTACATTGTTACATTTAAACAGGATTATATTTTAAGCCTAGTTGAAGCCAAATATATAAAATAATGTAAAACAAAAATTTGCAAAAAGCAAAGGTTATCAAAGGTTTTACGTACACCTTGAACCTACTTAGATTTTATAATATTCTTTTAATAGTAATATGGTGTAAAATATTACTTTCCTGAACGACAGCAAATAAAAATAATGGAAACCTAACATTAATTTATGACACTTCACAAAATCATATGTTCCTTCCATTTTTTTCATATTCATTGAACTTAATTAATTGAATACCACGTGACGACATGTTGACGACATAATAGCGATAACTATTGTATTTCAGTTTAATAGGCCATAGTGAATTTGCTGCTGAGATGACTGGGCAGTAATAGGCCAAATGGAACACTCAGTACTCTGCGATCTCAGTAGCTGAGCACAAAATGAAAACTTTTCAGTAAGGTTGCCAGTAGATATATTGGCATCTTCATTAAGACATTATTAATTGCTTCATTATATACTACAAAAATATTTATTTCTTTAAGTCAAAAAACCACTATTAAATTCATTATGTACAGGATGTTTGGTACATATAGGTACAAACAAAAGGGGTGTGTCGAGGACGATGAAAAAAGGAAAGGAAACCAAATGTTTTTCCAATATGACACATTTCATTGACGCGGACCGTTCCGCATCTCCTCTACCGAAGCCCGTCGTGCGCACTGCGATACCCATTCGGAACGGCCGAGGCTGCAGCACTGCCTCCACATATAGGAACACATCCGGCCACGTGGACCCTAGAGATGGCGGCGTCCAGGCGCCACCCCCATGACGAAGAGTGGTGCCAGTGTGTGCATCGATAAATCATGTGCACCATCCATTAGTGGGGAAGTGCCCGTTTCCTAAGTCCACCGTGGTAAAACTTTTACAGTGCACCTGGTGCTCCAACAACACCAGAGTGAAATAATGAACGTGGGTTACACCTATGCATGGCTGTTAAATTCTAAGGCCAGGGATAACCTTAAATTCGTATTTAAATTCTGTTATAATATTATGTCGGGCTTAACAGTTAAATTCGTAGAAACACTCCGACGCCTCGGACACATCTTGGACTCGCCCACGTGATGAGCTTGACCACGTGATGTAATTGAAATTATTTTTAAAGTAAATTTAATTGTTTTTCTGTTCTAAAGTGATGTCAGTGTTTTGTTGTGCTTTAAAAATTATTATAGAGCTGAAATTTACTTGGTCACAAAATAATACGGCATAATACAAAATTACTTTAAAATTTGTAATATTAAAATATAAACATTCCCCGAAGAAGTTTGGGATTCTAAACCGCATGCATAATAATTTAAAATTTACTGATTCTTCATTCTGTGCTTTTAAAATGCAATTTTGTTTTTTGAAGAACGTTTGGCGCGAATCTGCGGCCGATGCAGGAAACACGCCAAGTGTCCGGGAATTGGTGATAAGCGATGTTCGAAGGCGGTCGGCTTCGCATCGCTCCAGCACCATCTCATCTTTGTTCAGTCTTTTAGTGTATCTATAGCATCAATATTTGTCTGGAACATTTTCTCTTAATTAGCTTCAGTGCTGGAGGAACCCCTTCACCCCTGCAAATCATTGCGCCTTGGTCATCTCTCTAGCCCACGTGGTTAGCTTTTCTCACGCAGCTGCGCCCACAGGACGGGCTAGGTCCGGACCCACTTTTGTCGCAGCCATTGAGAGTATTATATTTGGATTTAGGAGACGTCCCAATAAAGCTTCACTCCCATAAGTAACGTGGTCTTTTTTGGCTTGCCGCTTCAAGGCCTTAAGGTTCCAGGATCCTCAAAAACCGCAGATTTTATGAAGCGTATTGTGTAATCTCAGCGTGGACATCCAGGTTCGCTATATACCTGGCGAGTGCTTTTTTAGTGTGCATTGAGGTGTGGGGAATGCCTAAAGAGTCCCCTGCGAAACATGATGTCGAGCAGGAAGGAATTTTCAACACTGTGGCTGTCGGTCGTACAACCTAGCTCACCGAGGTGCTTATCCCTTACACTAGACGAGCTGGCGCTACCTGGTAACCTGTTCTCGCACTCCATTTCACTGCAGGATAAATTCTAATACTCTCTTCATCGGAGAATTATAAGTCTATTTTGCCCTCACCGTGACCCCTGCACGAGTAAATTTGCCACCCAATTTTGTGGCATTAGTAAAGGTTATATTGGCACATCAGAATCTGCGTGCAACGTGCACTATGTGTCGAAATTCAGCGCGCTGAAAAACCACGTGGTCGCCATTGTGTGTGGGAAGGACAGAGTGTGCGCGAAGTCGGCCATCTACATTCCAGCACACACTACTCAGACCCCATGCCCATCAAAGGGTGTAGCTGCGCACATGCCTAGGACAGCACTTCCCCGCCTGAGGATATCGATCGCCGAGGCAACCTCCCCTCCCGTGCCATGCGAAGGGAGTCTGCCGCATTGAGGCTGGTAACCTCATGGTAACAGCTGATCATCTGTGCCACACATGTACACACTTCCACGCTATGGCCTACCACAGTGGGTACGGTGCCATCGGACATGTGTGCAGTGAATGCTATGAGCCGCTACCGGAAGAACAGGAAAGCCACAGATGCCACACAAAATCACTGCTACTGCCCTGGCATTGACAGTACTCCTAACACAAAAACCGCGACTTCCAGCTGGGGGCTGCGTCCGATGGCATTCCCGCATGGACATGTCTGCGGTGTGGATTGAAGCGAGAGATGGAGTAATAGGCTACTCAAGGTGCAGCCACATGCCTCTGTACCCCATGCTTACCACCTAACGCAGAGAACAGTGCCCACAACAATCTTAAGAGTGATGTGTGTGACAGCTTAGTGTGAATCCACCCAGGACAGTGCACCGTGCCGTGCATGTGTGCTGCACAGTGCCACGAGAAATGCTTGCCGACCACCGAGGCAATACGTGCGCACATGGGACCCTTCAAGTACGATGTGTGCGAAACAACAGTAGGCAGCACTCGGGCTACATTGGCACAACCACACATCATCCCGAAAAGTGCCATTACCCAGCCACAGCACAGTTCCAGGCACTAGAGGGCCACCCAGCCATGAGGACAGCTGCAGGCGAGTGAAGATGCCTGCGCTATCGTGCGGCAACAACAGTCCTTTGTGCAAGTACTGCGAGCAGGCCACACAAATGGAGTGTCTCGTCACTGAGCACTGAGGAGCGATGGACTGTCGTCGGTACGGGCTACCTCTGCTTCGGCTGCATTGCCGCCACATGCCAACCACCCGGGCAGCTAGTGGACTTACAGAAATTGTCAATAGAACATTTCAGCCAAGTGATGCGCAGCAACCCACAGACAACAGCGATGGTCGTACAGAATGTAACCGTATCACCTTTGTTCGCGAGCGCCCCAAGCGCCCACACGCCAGCGCATGTCACCAGATCCAGTATGGCGAGCCCGCCGCACATGTCAACACCTCGACGAAGACCTTACCATCCTTCACTGGACTCCTGAGTGAGGACCCTGAAGCTTTCCTCGAAGACTGCACGAACCGACTGTGCTGCTATGACGTGAGTGAGGAAGAGTGGAAGCAGTGCGTAGGGAAGCAGCCGACGGGTCAAGCAGGCAAATGGTGGTCCGGCATGACCAGGTACGGGATGCTCTGGGCAGAGTTTCACAGGTTGCTTGTGGCGTACTATGGAGAGGCATTTAAGTCGCTGCATGTACAGAGTTGCCTGGCGCTTGAGACACAAGGGGACAAACCGCTAGCTGCATTTGTGTTTCGCAAGGACCAAGTGCTGCGCAAGTACCAAGTGCTGCTCAAGTACCATATGCTGCGCAAGTACCAACCACATCTCAGTGCGCGACAAGTGCTCATGGCAATCACCGAGTCGGCTCACCCAGAGTTCTGTGTGGCGCTTGTCCCGCTCTTGTCATACAAGCACGAGGAGTTCATTAGGGCCGCAGCACTGTTCGACAGGAACACGCTGCACATGTCATCGCCCACGCATGCGGTAGCACAGATTGCAAACCCATGACAGCTGCCCAACACACAGCACCAGGGCCCCAGACAGCCAGCGCCGAACAACAGCGCCGAATGAACCATAGGTATGAGAGTGACACTAACAAGGGTTATGTTCCTAATGTAAACAGACTGTCACACCCACTGGAATACAGTCAGTCACCTCGGTTTCATTGCCGATACAGTCCCAGCCACCAGATGCTCTGGCACAAGGACTGTCCCAAAGCGCCTGCTGAGGCCAGGCGAGGTGGCAACACTGTACCATCCCAGTCGGGAAATGTGAGAGTAAGGTAACAGGGCCAGATGCCACCATGTTACCTGAGGTCAATATAATTAACCAGACACCACAATACGCCCTGCTTCAGCAAATCGGTTGCAAGCATCATCCATCCACTAATATCTTAGTCAGGGTAAACAACCTCCATTGTTACTCTCTTGTAGAGACTACTGCTTCACATAGTTTCATCCAACCAGAATTTTTACACCCCAGAGAAATCACAACCATCAAACAACCTATTCGACTCGTGGCCGAAGGCACAAACAGCCAAGCGATAGGCCAGACTACCTACCTACATATCCGAGACATAGAGACCATAACAACAAGATTGGTCACCCCCGAGCTCAGGGAAGATGCCATACTAGTCTTACCTTGGCTCACGGAACAAAACACAGTGGTAGAGCCCGCAGCGAGGTACACACAATTCGGCACAATACAATGCAGAACAGCATACAGTACAGATGCGAACTCAAGGGACTGTGCGCCCAGATTTAGTTAGAGGATATTTCCAACACTGTACCCCTAGCTTACAGAGCCAATGTCCAGAGAATCTTAGACAAGAGGCGTGAGGTGTTCGCTGCTAACGACATACTGAAGCGCACAGCTGTGACAGAGCACAGGATCGATCTGACAACAGAAAAGCCCACCTACACACCCCCTAGGAGCTACCTGCCCTACCAGGTGAAAGTCATTAAAGAACAAATTAAGGAGATGCTTGCAGATGGAGTGATCGAGCTGGCGAATAGCCGTTATATCTTTAAGATAACCATCGTGTCCAAGAAAGACGGCATATTATGTCTCTGTGTTGACCTGAGACACGTGAACCAGGCGACGGAATACGTAGCACTGCTGTACATCAGAATGCCCTGACCAGCACTAGCCGAGCCAAATTGTTTTCATTCCTAGACTTGCGAAGTGGTTACTGGCAAGTGCTGGTGCTGTAGGACGACCGGAAGAAAACCGCCTTCTTGGCCCCAGATGGCAGTCAGTACAAATTCTGCGCCATGCCCTTTGGTCTGAAGGGAGCGTGCCGCCATGTTCCAAACAATAGTGATACATGTGCTAGGCGGACTCGCAGGGGAATTCATGCCAGATTACCTTGACGATGTGTTGATATGGTCCAACATGTAGGAAGAACATCTGATCAAACCGTCGCTTGTCCTTGCGAGGTTTGCCATCATCAGGCTGACCTGTGCGATACCCAAGTGCCACAAAGGGAAGGAGGACATTGAGTTTCTTGGCCACATGGTCAGCGAGAGGGGAATCGAACCCAATGCCGAATATCTGCGACTCGTAGAGGAGTGCAAGCTCCAACCACATGCATGCAGCTGTGGAAATATTTCGGCCTCATAAACTGGCTCTGTGAGCATTAAAAAGTTTTTGCGACCCTAACTGCACCACCGACCAGGCGGACAAGGCATTCCGCGACATCAAGATGGCGTTCGCCCAGTGCGAGACCCTAGTCCATAACGACTGTCAGCGATAACTGTATCACCAAACCGATGCCAGTCAGGAAGGGATCGGTGTGGTTCTGTACTAGTACCGCGAGAAAGGGGAGCGCCACATTATTTATTACGCAAGAGCCAAGTTCGGACCCATGGATCGGCAGTACCATGTGAATGAGGAAGATTGTTTGGCAGCTGTCTGGGCAATCAAACATTACAGAACGTACATGGAATATCAGAGATTTTTTTGCATACAGACAACAGATGCCTTGTGTGGCTACAATCTATGCATGAGTCACTTAGCAAACTTTCCCGATGGTCCATGATGCTACAAGAATATGACTTCGAGGTCAAACACATTGCAGGGAATGACAACCAGCTGGGTGACATTCTGTCACGTGCGCTGTGCATTGAAGTCATTGTACGCGATGAGACTGAATGGGAAGATATCCTACTGCCTGGACTTAGCGGAGCGGACTCGCAGCTGTACAAGCTGACAGCAGAACAGCACAATACCAATATTAAAAATATATACGAGCAAGTGGTGGCGGTGCAACGAGACTGCGCCACATGCCAAGAGAAACGTGAGGAGTGTAAGAAAGGGATGGTGAGCTACTGGTTCGTAGTAGATGGCCTAGTAGAGACGCGTCTCCACAACAGGAAGGGACCTGGAAGTTGTATATGCCCCTTGAGGAATGGGAGATCATGCTCAGTAATGCCAATGATGGACATTTCGCTTGACACCCCGGAGCGCACCAGACAACCCCCAATGTATACCACCTCTTCTACTGGCCAGGGGTGACCAGAACAGTACAGCGCCATGTCCAACTATGCGAAACGTGCAAGCTATATAAGTCACACAAAACTGACGGTGAACAGCAACAGAAAACTCGCGTACCAGAGCGCCCATTCGAGTCAGTCACCCTGGACATCATGGGCCTTTATCCCATGTCATCAGGAGGGAAAAGATTCGTCCTAGTGGTGACAGACATGTTTTCGAGGTGGACGGAAGTGTATGCGCTCCTTAACACTCGAGTGATGAACCTCCTGTGCACCATGGACACAGAATTCTATGCAAGATGGGGCTACCCCAATGTACTGCTTAGTTACAATGGTATGTAATTCACGGGCAAAAGGTGGGACGTCCGGCCCCACAAAACACAGGTGTACTACCCGCATACCAACCTCATGGGGCGCTGGAACCAGGATCTGAAAACGCAATTCCGACTCTGTGTGGGGAAGCGCCACAAGGCTTCGGCCGAACCTCTACCAGCCACCCTATTTACAATATGGCGCCGAGTGGACGCCGCGACAGGACAGTCGCCGGCAGCTGCCTTGCTGGAATGCAATATCAGACTTCGTGGGGAAAACCATTATGCAAACATAGTCGAGGTAGAACCAGATGACCCTGCAGTGAGGACCTCCAGACGACAAGATCAACATGAGGAAATGGAAATGAGGGCCAACTAACAGCGTTACGCTCAACAATGGCTTTAGGGCACAGGCAGACCACCCTCACCACTCCAGCCAGGCCTTTGCGTATACATCAAGGCGCACCTGCTATCGACAGAGAAGAAAAACTCCTGCGCCGGCTTTACCACGAAGTGGAAGAGGTAGCCGACACCATCAAGAGGAATCGATGAGCCCACTGAACCTTGCAGTCCAAAGAGTCTCGGCGAGGAATCAACCACCATATGACGAAGTCTTACACGCCCCAACGCCTGGCGTCGGGATGCCATCTACCGATGCAGCCCAACCCTGCACCCACGGTGCTGCACCAGGAATGATGGTGACAGGATCGCCCGCTCACGCCAGGCCCCAAGGGAGGAACTACAGCGCTTCTGCACAGTTGCCACTGAGTGGGAACATCTGGCACCCACCTCCCGACCTGTTGCAGGCTTTCAGAAGGTAAGACCCGGGTGTTCAACCGTCGCAGGCACTGCGAGAGATGGGTGACCGGGTGTACACACTGCCCCTTCAAAGTGCGGCCGCCTTTGACACCGCTCCATGGCTGCCTCTGCAGCCGCCTCCGGGTGACACAGACCCCGAGGATCACAGACAGGATGAGGAGGGCCCAACAACCAATCAGTGTGCCTAAGGCACAGGGTTCACACAGGGTGCCTCGCCTGCCTGCATGACCTGACGTCCCAGACAATGGTGGCAGTGGCACCACCTGCTCATCAGCCACCACAGCCAGGCCGCTACGCGCTCCGCCCGCGGGTAGCTGGCCCATGGAGCTTCTCTTGCTGCAGGTAAGGCGGCGGCGGTGTCGCTACCTGGCTACCTGGGGGGATGTTTGATGTGGACAATTGCACGTATCCTCTACCGAAGCCTGTCGTTCGAACCGTGCCACCCATTCGTAATGGCCGAGGCGGCAGCACCGCTTCCGCATATCGTAACACCTGGCCATGTGGAGGCCACATGGACCCACGTAGATTTCGGAAAGCACCCTAGGACATCTCAAGACCAGTTAGGTCAATGAGCAGGCTACATTCACGAACACCTGGCTAAGCACCAGCAAAATACATGGAATATTAATTAAGGCACTAAAGCATCCAATCACCACCACCAAAATGTAGAGCAGCCTCGTAAGGGCAGATGATATTGTTGGTTTCATTTGGGCATTGCGACGTCACTGATAATGACGGGCGCAAATGCCGAACCATGTATTATCTAACTCGCAGTGCAGGAGTGAGTGAGCAAATCCGAGTGCACTTTTGAAATCCTTGTAAATTTCTGATGTTTTAATTCGCTAATATGTAAATACCACAACAGTCCTCAAATTCTATTATTTAAAGTGGTAAACGACTCTGATCCACAGAGCGTGGCCCAGATTGCCAACGTACCAGACATGAAGCTAGCTCAAACCGCACCGAGTGTATAATATCAAAGTTTTAATTAGTGTTTTCTTTATCAGCTTAGAAGTGCTCACATGTGTTTTCATTGCATTACATGCCAGCTCAGACTTTGAGAGACAGTTTAACAAGCTACCCGGAGCGGATAGTAATAATAATTAATTTATCTTCACTTGCAATTAAGGCCGATTCACAATGAAGTTAACATGTAGCTTCTTAAGTTACCTTTATGTTACAGTTGAGTTGAGATATAGGTCACGCTGCAGTGTTTTCACATTGAATTATCAGCGACGCAACGGCAACTTACCAATGTCGAAGTTGAATCAACTTTAACATAACGTATAGGTAAAGTTAAGAACAGCCAATCAGAAGCAGAGTTGTTCTTTTGTTGGCAATTGCCTACGAGATTTTATCGCGCCAAAACTAAGGTTTTACAGACGTTTCTAGTAACCTCAAATTGTGTGCTGCTCACTCGTGCATGTACAAGAGTGTATGATAAGAAGTAAATTTGTCATAGTTGTGTTCTGAAGTGTGGTGAAAGCAAAATATTCGTTATTGTAATTTTAAGTAAATAATATTTTTAATTCCACGTAAGATTTGTTACTCATGTGACATGATATTTGTGAGTGCATTGCCTAATACATGTGTGGTTATGGTGGTTTAGTGAGTCGTTATCATACATTTATAAATAATTCAGAGCTAATGTGTTGCTAAAGCATTCGTTCAAGGACCCTACAATAAATTTTACTAGATGGTTTGCAAGTTCGCTGTTCACTGAGGTAGGTGTGATATGTGTAGACTGCAAACATATTGTTAAAATATCAAACAAGTGTCTCACCAGTCTCATGAAAGACGTTAAACTAACAGTTTAGCCCTCCCATTTCATGAAATAAATATAATCCCAACAGAAATACTGTTAAATAAAGCATGTGTAATGTTAGAAAAAAAAGAAACTAGTTGTAACAAAGGTGTAATGTTACAAATAGGAGGGTAATTTATTACACATTTTCAATACATAACTGAAACAGGTACTTGCGAATAATTTTTGTTATTAATTTATGTTACCACTTGTATATGTAAATATTTTGCGACTCAAATAACATTGTTAAATTTAAATATTGCAATGATCGTCAGTAGTCTTGCAGCAATTGTAAATAGCCTTGTACCTCAACTTAATTCCTTAACTTCAATGTGAAACATCGGTCACATCCGCGGTAAATTTTTCTGTAAAGTTAACGCAAAGGTAACGTAAGGAGGTCCGTGTTAACTTCATTGTGAATCGGCCTTTATGGTCTGTCTTCAGCAGCCATATTTACATTGAAGATCAAAAGGGTTTATGTAAATTTTATGTAATTTTTAAAGTGTTTTGTACTTAGCTTTCCTGCCTAACATGCAAAAGCAGTCACTGGATGCCGTTTTGGCGCGCACCCTTGGCGTTGAGCGGGGGTGGGTGCCATTACAAAGTCAGTCCTGTTATTTGCATGTAGAGGGCGAGGCCATGCTTGTGCGGCTCCTGGACCATCACCTTTGTTTGTTCATAACCGCAGTGTAGCAAATATAGTAACATTTCTTTACCGAACTTAATTCAGTTGTTTCTCGTCCAGGAGTAGTGACCCCTCAACCCTGCAAGCTCGTTCCGCCCAGGGATATACTTTCGCACCTTAATGTGTTTTCTGTAGTCGCGTAGTTGATTTGTTTTTCTGCTTTAGCCACCTACAGGCTTGGTGAGTGGGGTCAGCTACACTTCTCACGATGCAGTTCATATGTGTTCACTGGTGAGTAACCATAATAAATCACAGTAAATGTATTTACATATTAAATGTAATTTCGACCTTGGTCACTTCACTACTTCCAACTAGCACCTCAACAGCTTATACTTTCACATCGTAGATGTGCAGAGGATCCAGAGGAGCATCGCCACATGGGCGGTAGATCTACGACCCTTATCAACCATGAGCAGCCGGCATTCCGGATGTTGGCAAATTACCGCCAAAACCCACACGTTTTCTATGGCGCACATCATCACCTCTGCACTAACACAAATGCAAGTCGTATGACACCCATGGTAGGTGTGGCAAACTGGAGTGGCCGGGATCACAGGTGGTTGAGAGACGGTGAATTTACGGAATGGTGTTGTAAATGTACTGTGTGGGCGCCAGCCAACCAGGGTGCTCGGGTTAGCACGAGACTCTTGAGTGGGTGGAATAGGGGTGAGATCGTGGCGTGCCCCGTCCTGTGATATCCTGTCGTGAATGGAGAGGATGATTAGAGACAGTGCCCTCCACGTGGGTACTCTAAGTCCCATGTGGTGAGTAAAATAAATACCTGAATTCACACATAATCCCATGCGCATCTCATGGCAGGGGTGCAGTTCAGTGGAAATAATGCATGAAATGTCCACATATGTATACAGTACAAAGTGATGGTGGCAAATTACGGTCGC
Organism: Medauroidea extradentata; assembly: GCA_003012365.1. Lineage (NCBI taxonomy): Eukaryota > Metazoa > Arthropoda > Insecta > Phasmatodea > Phasmatidae > Medauroidea > Medauroidea extradentata. The sequence goes on along the minus strand of PNEQ01010987.1, from coordinate 22,261 downwards.
CGGCCATAAATTCCTTCATGAAGCGGGGTACGAGGACTTCACTACAAATCACACTCACAAGTTCGGTAATAAATGAGAGCACGTTTTATTAACCCAATTATTGAGAGGCGAAATGAGACTACCCTCCACAAGAGCGGGTATGGGTCTATAGCCGCCCATTAGCTTACGCGGTGCAAAAACGTGCTGGAGCACGTGGTGAATTTAAGTGTGTGAAATTAAAGCGTGGCGGGCGAGGTCTTCCACGCGGACTGTGTCTCGGGGGCACGAGCAAAGAAAAAGGTTCCGGATTGTTAACTTACGCTATTGCAACTTACTGATTGATGAAAGATGGTGATGTCGCCCGAGACCGCGGCACTGACACGCACGCACGACAGTACTGTTCTCCGCTACTTGAAGACTGGCTGGCCGCCCGGCTTCCATTCAGCACAGCGGTTGGCCGGAATTCGGGGGGACGAACCGAAATTCCCTATGTGGAGATGAAATGGTGACAATGGTTATTCAAAGTTATACAGGGGTGTGATTATGTGTGTGGCACAATTTATAGTTTGAGTCCAGCTGAAATAAATACACAAAACACTTACATCGGTACAAAACACGTGACATTGAATTCGCAAAAATATGTGCAAAGTTGATGTTCGCAATTATTAAGGAGTCCTTAGTCCTGCGTGCATCTAATGGTTAAGAAAAAGAGTGCATCAAGTTACGTTGGCCTAAACTAAATCTGCTGGGACAGTTTGTAATTGTTGCATAAAATCACTCGTAGAAATGTACGTGTTGTCAGGGTGGCACCCCTTGGCAATGCAGTGCGCGATGCACCTGAGAGAGTGTATATGGGAGGTTGCACTTTGTGGATCACAGGCTGTAGGGGGTGGTGACCATGGAGGTATTAGTCTATGGAGTGGCAGCTGCCGTACATTTCAATAGTTATCATGTGAAGCCGATCATTTCCGAACATTTTCGAACTGCGCATGCGCAGGACGTTATTTTTCACGAGTCGCCATATTTTGGGTGGCAAAACAATAGAAAGCAATGTAATTATGTAATTTTTTACAAAAATTCGCGCAAATTTTCTATTTGAATCGTACACAACAGTTTACAATTGCTTCAGAAATATAAAAAAAACCTAATTAGCTCTCGCTGTGTGTATGTACTTTATAAACTTGATGAATTTAAATAAAAGTTTCCTACCTGTTAAAAGATTATCCTCCGCAACGATAGAATATGTTTGTAAGGCCAAGAACTGCACAAACTTTCACCATAATGTGTAGTTAACAAAAAACTAAAACATTTTGATTCAGCTCAAAGCTATATTTACATGTTTTTGCCACCACTAGCTCTATCCTTGTCTTTAAACGTCGTCTGTTGGCCGGCTTCAAATTTGATCAAAGGCTTCTACTCCATAGACTAATACATCCATGGTGGTGACACACTGGGGCGTGTTCCTTACATACCTGGTGCTGACAGCACGAAAACGGCTGATCTGTCCGACGTCAAAACTCCGAACCAACTACAACAGGTATGTGACAAGAGTGTTTGAACTGTCGAGTTTAATTTGAACAAAACATTTCGGAGTGCCGAAATCAGTGACGGACATATAAAGTGTTTGGCAAAACCCTCGGGAAAGCCACTTGTGTAGATCCACTGTGCAACACAAGTGTATGTACTTACGCGAATGCGCGGGAAGTGGGCGACAGAGGCACACAACAGGCAGGTCATGCTCATATCAAAGGCGTGACATCAGAGGGAAGCAACAAGCACATTACCCCTCCACCGCCTCCCGTCCTCAGACCTGTAAACAACACCTTTCCGGCCAGGCGAACAGATGGGCCTGCCGCGAATGTGAGTACTGCCAACTGTGATGTGAAAAATTACAGACACTCATCATGCAAACTTCTGGTGGAATACCGACTGTGCTATGCCACACTTGTATCAAACTGGTCATGAACTCAAACCTCAGTGAATTCAGACACGCTGTCACAGTTTGCCAATGCAACGACACAGAAAGTAAACAGCACCTTCGCGATGTAATCGAACACGTGAATCGCGTCCGTAGGACTTCCGTTTCACAAACATTGATATGGTTTGAAGCAGAACTTTGTTGGTGCTGTATGCGACCCTGGAACAGCAAGGGATTTTTCAACCCTCTGCTAGCAACACCGTGTCAGTGCGTGCGGGGTAAGCAGCCTGTTCAGCTTCCAATCAAACAACAGTGCAGCAACTTTCTGTGGTGCGACAGTAACAGAATGCCTATGCTGATATGCGCGAAATGTAGGTGCTAGTTTCACACGCAGTGCATAACGCCGGGCGAAGCAGGCTACACGTGCAATGGACTGTTTACGTGCGCGAGATGCGAGTCAGAAACAGAACAGGACATTCGTGACATCTTAAGTGGTAACAAACTCCAGCCAACACGCTGCCAACAGCGGTATGTTATGGTACAGGTATGGATGTGTGTAAGCGTGAAACATGTGGTTATCAAACCACAAGCTCTGTGACCCGCGAACTATGTGGCTGATGCCAACACACATGGGTTTTAGTGTCACGAGTGCACACATAGGCTTCGTGAAAGTACGCAAACGGGAGTATACACACATGTGCCCAGTGGGGGATTTAAGCAATTATCGTAGGGGGGCTGGGATTATGCCTTAAATAGTATATACACGCACCCCACAAACCAAAAGCGGGGGGTCCTGGGTTTTGGATTTGTAGGTGCAAAATGGTGCTATTTCAGGAGTTTCCAAGCCAAAAATTTGAATATGCTGCTTAAAAAATTGTTATTTTTTTACGATAAATTGTGCTTGTAAAGGTAAAATCTTTGTGCTGATATTAAAAAATTCTGACGTGCCATGTGGTTACCACCCCAATTAATAAGAGTAATAGCCATCAGTTACAAGCAATTATCATAAATTACATTATAATAAACACGTCATGCGACGATTCATTCTTCTCATCATCATTTTAAGATGCCGTTATTCTCAATGTACAGAATTTTATTTAGGTAAAACAGAATTGTATATAATTTGTATTTATGGAAACAGCAGGTGCAAGCGTCTGGGCCTTCTCTCAACCACTAACACTCATTTAACCCCCCTAGATACTGGACGAGAAGTGCGGAACGCCAGTCTATTGTGTTTAAGATGCAAATCTTAAATAGTTACAATTATTAGAATGTGAGCAATTTTAGGAATTAAAAACAAACATGGAGAGTATTTGTCAAAGTACAACTGAATGAAATTAAATAATTACATAATAAATACGGTAGTGCCAGTAAGTTAAGTGTCCTCGAGGGGCGGGACCTTCTTTCGGGAGCTGTCTCCTGATTGGCCCAACTGAACCAATGCCTGCAGGGCAAGCAACAAGAAGGTTGGCGCCAAACAAGAGCATGACTAGGTTGTTGACAGATTTTGTGACAGATGTTTTCGAGCCGTGGAAGACGTTGTTGAGACGCAGATAACGAAGGGCCGGGGTGCCCCAGGAAGTCAGTTCAGGCGCCGGACATTGAATCAAGAGACCGATAGGCCGGGTGATAGCGCCGGGTCTTTTCAATTTATGCATCGGGACACCTACGATTTGTGGTATTCGGACTGGTTATTTAGAAGTATTGCAAAGCGCCACAAGTTAGGACGGTAGACTGCTTACGATGTCATGGAAACTCTTCATGTAATTTAGCTACATATTGTTGTGACTAGCTGGCGTATCATTAAGTACAAAACCGACAAACCTTGCATAATAACGATCATGCCACAGGAGGACAGTGAGAGCTTGCTACCTGGTTTAAACTGAACTTGCCGAATTCTTGTTACTCCACACTCCTTACACCACAGAACTTTAAGTCGTCGCAATAAGTAAAATTTTAATATTGTGCTTCGACGAATCTTTACACAGCATTCTGTGATGCAGTTCTTAACAACCATGTTGGAAATTATAGCGTACCAGACCTCACAAAAGATAGGCGCGGATTTTCAGGGGGATCTTCCGGTTACTCCGCCTGTAATTCCAGCGCTGCGGCATACTCATTTCATGTCACCATCACAAGAGCTATACACCTAGCTGTTAAGTGCTGATCAAATATCTTTACTCATTCAAAAGTCTCATGTCACGGGAACATACACCCAATGAAAACCAACAGTCTTATTGAAACTAAACAATTTATATTGAAATTAGATGTCACGAGCCAATGACTATTCTCTCAAATTTAATGACACAAGAAAAAGAAAATTTGTACATTTAAAACATTTATGAAAGTTTAGTAAAAATAGTTTACTTTAGATTTATTTAAATACAAAAATTTGCTGTTTTGTGTTTTTATAACTGTAAGTATACAGTCTGCGAAATTAATTAAAGTTCAATGTTAATTATTTAACTACTGTTAGGCTATTCATTAAGGTTCCCCTGAGCTATGTTCCCCATAATGTCGAAATTTTGACTTCAGCATGCAATTATGGGAAAACTATGCATGTTAAAATATTGTTCTTAAGATTATATTATAGTGACTAGTAACATAATTCTATAGTACTAACTAATAAACTAAAGCTATTTCGTACCATTTAAATTTTAAATTTTAGAATTATTCACACTAGAACAGCCTTAAACTGCTTTCGCTGTATAAACAGCCTAATAAAAACGAACCTGTTTCACAGTATCAGCATAGCCATCTCCTGTTGCTTCACGTTTCTGCAGTTTTCTAAAAATATGTAAACAGGTTATTTTCTCTATCTTCCTAGTTAGTATTCAACATTAAAACATTGCGTAAACACTTCATAACAAATATATTTGGAACAATCACTCATTCACTGCACACTAGTGAGTGAAAATGTGTAAAGACACTTCGCCCACCTCCTTTTCTGCTCGCGACTATGGACTGTTACATAAGACAGGGCCTTGCTCTGACCAGTTTTTCTTCGACCTGACACACTCGTCCTCCTGCTGAGAAAGGGTTGAAAGGGACATCACACAATAGAAAAAAACAGGAAAAATATCCTCCCGCCAGCACAGCACACAGCGCTTTTCGAGCCAGAACGAACCTAGCTTATGTAAAATTGAGCTTGAGAGTGGAGAAAAATGTGTTTAACAATATTGAATTTTGCTCTTATGATCTCATAAAATGTACATATTAACGAGGGTTTATATTAAGGCATTTGTGAGTCCATTTACATGGTTGAATATTATTTACAAATATTTATTTGCATAAATGTTTCTTCAGTATATATTTTAACAATTTTCTACAAAAATTAACACAACAGGTTCTTCGGGGTTGGAGGGTGGGAGGCCGTTTCCCCTCCACCCCCGCCACCAAATTCGCCGCAGCATGTGGCGTACCACCATCCCAGACCAGTGCAGCCAAAAACACCGAACAACAACAGCCAGCTGTGCATGTAAAATCACACTTGCATAGAACATGAATACAGACCGCACAAAACACCGAATAAATTCCAATCACTTCATAACTTTTCTGGCACAGTGACCGAGGACCCACAAGACTTAATCAACGACTGCGCAAGTCGCCTGCACAGATACGGTGTATGCGAGGAACAGTGGGCGAGTTGTGTGGCAAATCAGCTGACAGGCGAAGCACATCAATGGTGTAGGCCAGTGACACAATGCAGAATGAAATAGAAGGACTTTCTCACCACATTTCACCTACACTACACTAACACCTTCGCGTCACTACAGGCACGCAGCCGCGCAGTGCTGTATGTGCAATAACTAGGTGATTCACTCACGGCATTCGCAACCTGAAAAATCAACCTCAGCAAACAGCACCATCATAATACGTCAACAATGGAAGTGCTTGAGATAGTAGCGTCTGCAATGTTGGCAGAATACCAGAGTGGAATAACACCGCTAATTCACAGTAGTTACGAGGACTTCATGCGCTCCAAAATAGTAATGGACAATCACTCCAGCGACGACGCGACACGACCTAGCCCAAGCTACACCAAGCAGCGACAACACAACCACCACAACATGGCCAGAAGTGACAGCGACAAGGGTGACAGCACACGGCCGATTCACACGACAGACAGGAAACAGACACCACCAGTGGACAGATACAGCGCAACACAGACGAGCAGACCGGGGAGGCGCTAGGATCTGGACTGGATGCTGCAGGCACTGCCCCGGACAATGGCTGTACCAATGGCACAGAGATTGCCCCAATGCCCCGGAGCAGCCTGCAGGACGAGACAACAAATCGCCACCTGTGGGAAACGGGAAGCAGGGGTAGGACGTCTCGCCTCCCCCAACCACCGCAACAACAGATGGAGACTTCACACCACAGCAGATACTTCTCCACAATCTCAGCATCAGCAGCCAGCAAAACTGTAACTTAATCAACATTCCAGTTTATATTAATCATAAGAAGTGTTATCCTCTTATTGACACCGCTGCTACCTAAAACTTCATCCGCCCACATTTTGTTGACATTAGGAGCTTACAACATTGTAAACAAACAGTGTAATTAGCCACCACCATCTCCAGTGGTGAGGTAAAGGGACAGGCAACCATATCAGTAAACATTTGCGATATCGAGACCCAGACAGTGGCGTTGGTAGTGAGTGAATTAAGGGAGAATGATATCCTAGGTTTAGCTTGGCTAACCAAGTAAAATACCACAGTTGAAACAGCTGCTAGGCAGATTCACTTCGGGAAGAAGCACCGCAGGACTGTGAATAACCTTGACCCCCGCCCACAAACAACCTAAGCAGTGAACCTAGACGACCTTGACCATGGTGTACCAACCATATACCACAAAAAAATACAGAAATTGCTGAACGAATGGAGAGATGTTTTTACTATCGCACAAACTAGGCGAACCAACATTTCACTCACGGCATTCGCAACCTGGAAAATCAACCTCATCAAACAACACCATCATAATATGTCAACAATGGAAGTGCTTGAGATAGTAGCGTCTGCAATGTTGGCAGAATACCGGAGTGGAATAACACCGCTAATTCACAGTAGTTACGAGGACTTCATGCACTTCAAAATGGTAATGGACAATCACTCCAGCGACGACGCGACACGACCTAGGCCAAGCTACACCAAGCAGCGACAACACAACCACCACCACGCGGCCAGAAGTGACAGCGACAAGGATGACAGCACACAGCCGATTCACACGGCCTATCTTGCATGTCATCAGTTCTGCGCCATGCCCTCTGGGCTAAAATGTGTGTCGTTAACATCTCAGGCAATGATGGTTTGTGTACTAGATGGCCTAATAGGAGAATGTGTGTTAGCCTATTTTGACGATGTGGTGAACTGGTCACAAACATGGGAGGAACACATACATCATTTGTCCCTTGTGCTGGAAAGGCTAGCCATCAACGGCCTCGTGTGCGCCAATAATAAGTGTCATTTAGGCAAATAGCAAATAAAGTTCCTACGCCACATAGTAAATGCAGAAGGCAATAAACCCGATCCAGAACAACTCAGAATCATAGAAGAGTACGAAACGCCACAAACGCACAAGTAGTTCAGGAAGTTTTTCGGACTGATTAATTGGCTACGTGAGTACATAAAAGATTTTGCCATAATCACCACACAACTCACCACACTTATGTCACCCAACGTTAAGTTTAACTGGATGCCAGCAGCGACAGAAAGCTTCAACAACATAAAAGTCGGTTTCAGGGAATGCCGAGCGATAGCGCTACATGACCCCGGCAAACATATCTACGTACAAACAGATGCTAGTGAGCAAGGAATATGTGCAGTGTTGTTCCAACTAGGGTAAAATGGTGAGCACCACATCCTAGATTACAGCAGTGGAAAATTTGGCACAGTAGAGAAGCAGTACAATGTAAACGAATGTGAATATTCGGCAATAGTGTGGGGATTCAAGTGGTACAGACCCTACCTAAGGTGCTTATGGAGACGTACTGGGTCGGTAGTGCTGGTCAGGTGACTGGATCTACTCAGTCGTTGGATGTTTAACGAGCGGCCGTAAATCTGAAGAGTAGTATTTTGGCAGCCTTTTTTAAAAAATACAGCAAAATCTGCAGAAGCTGAAATTTCAGTCTCCGATCAGGTAGACCTACGTTATTAGACCAGGTTAAACAGTGAAGAATATAGTTTTTTGCCGGTATTATATAATATACATATGCAGCATTAAAATTGTGTACTTGTAATAATAATTTATTCTGTACCTGAATTACGTTCTTTGGCGACATTTTTACTTGATAAACAGCTCCAGACTTCTTCAACAAAAAATATTACGATCCGACATCGTAAGCCTCCTTACAACATATTTATTCTATTATGTACACATACAGGAGTCTGCTTGTACTAGAAAATGTAGCTATCTTTGACTAATTTCTCTTTGTTGTTTAACTTTACGTATGACTATCATGTAAACTAGAACATCAGATCTATTCTGTGAAATAAAGCCCAATTCAGGTCTAAATGTTCTTTCTATTACAATTTATTTCACAGAATATATTTAAAGAATAACATGGATAGACTACTTCGACCAGAAAGATTTTGTCTAGACCCAAGCGAAGAAAACTCAACACAAGGATGGAAACACTGGTTCAAGTCTGTTCAAAATAAAATTTTATTTCCTCTGCTGGAATTAGTGAAGCTGATCGATTGAAGATACTAACAAATAATATATCTCCCTCTGTATATGAATATATAAGTGAGAGTGGTACTTATAGTGATTCTATAAGTGTTCTGATATGTGTATATATATATTGACGTGTGCCGACGGCCCACGATCTTAGCGACCATTCGTGCCAGGCGCTACGCTCAAAACAACCCGACCTGCACCACCAGTACTCGTGAAATCTACGGAACGCGCCTCGACTAGTCCCGGAACCAGGGAAGTCAAGAGAGCGGGTAGGTTCATGCAACCACGTGGCCGGAATAACGAAACAAAGAAAATTATTCAGACACGAAAAATTGAACAAAACAAAACTACCACACAACACCTGGCATATCAGTGACTCGAGGCATTGGTCGTTTCACAAAGCATCACCACGTTTGGCAGTATCAAGCGCGAGAGTGCTGGAGCACATGTCCCAAAACCAGGAGTGCGGGCGTGTATCCAAAAGATCCAAGTATATCAGGACACATAAAATACATACCGAAGTTCATAACCACCACGGTGCAACGCCACAAGTGAGAATAAAAAGTGCTAATTATTCCGCTACACGACTCTAAAACACGGGACGCAGCCCAGAGTGACAACCTAACAGACGGAATGGCGACGGAATGCGCGCCAAACAAATTACAACTAATTTAATTTCAGTGTCAATACTAAGCGAGCCATGTACAGAGATATGATTGTTTTTCCTACTCATGCCAGCTCGGACTCAGAAAGACAGTTTAACAAGCTAACCGGAGCGGGAGGCATTAATAAATAATTTCCCTAAGTGTCAACAAATTTATGTTTCTCAGTAATAACCAGTATGTTAATGTATTGTAGTGTTTAGAATTGCATCATGTTATTTTTAAAGGGTTTTGATGTATTGGTTTAGTTACACTTTTGCGTAAAGCGGTCACGAGGTCATTTTTGGCGCGCACCCCCGCTAGCTAGCGCGGGTGACCGCCATCATGATTTAGTCTTGTTCCGGGCGTGAGGGAGGTGGCCACGCGCATCGCGGCTCCTCGACCTTCAACTCTTTCTCTTTTGTGCCGAACATTTT
>PNEQ01010987.1:0-12508 GCA_003012365.1 Medauroidea extradentata | reverse complement strand
TAGGGGTTTAAGCATCCATGTAGTCATTTTCATAGTCGTGTACGCGAGTGCGTGCAGTGCAGCTTCAGTCGACCACAGGCTTTGTGCGTGGGACCGCTTAACGTACGAGAGTACAATCATTTGTGTGGACCATTATCACAATAAATCGCAGTGAAGTTTATTCCGCGAGTGTTATTGGCCACGGCCACTTCTTGGTCCTTCGGGAGCTAGTCCCCCCAACCAGCCACTCACAGAACCAACTCATCACTCATCTCCGGCGTGGAGGACACAGAGAGGACATCGCCACACGGGCGGTAGACCCGCGCCCTCACAGCAGCAGCGAGCAGCCGGCACATTCAGGTGTTTGGGTTACTGGACCCACATTGTATGTAATACGACACCACACCTCTCTGGCCTCACCAAGAGCACGTCTATATATATATATATATACATATTAAACCTGTTAACGAAATTTTTGCACGACATAAACTTCACACTAGACGACAGGAACATGGAGCATCAATTAATAAGTATTTATAAGCTCTTAAATGTCTATCTAAAGAATGTAACTTCAAAGCAGTAATTGCAGAAGTTAACAGGGACGAGTATATTAGAGATGCATTCATAGAAGGGCTTAGGTCACCTCAAATTCGTCAGAATTTGCTAGAAAAATACTCACTTTCCTTGGAACAAGCTACCACTCAAGTTAGAGCTCTAGAGCTTGCCCAACTCCATTCGCAGCAGTATACGATACATTCATCAATAAATGCATCCAATAAGAATTCTAAGGCTACTTCATCTGACATTGCTGAGAATATTATGTCAGTAGAAGTTTCGCATGAAAATGTTGCAGCTATAGATATACAATGTTACTTTTGTGGTTTAAAAAAACACAACAGATCATCATGTCCTGCAAAGGAAGCTATATGCAAAGCTTGTGGCCTTAAGGGGCATTATGTACAAGTTTGTAAAAAGAAGCACAAAACAGTTTCTCAGTTCTTTTCTCATTCATCGAATATTATAGCATCTTTACCATCTTCCTTGAGCAAAGCTCTAGTATCTGTAACAATAAATGGTTCAAGAGCTTGGGCTTTAATTGATACAGGTAGTTCGGCTAGTTTTATTGATTTAAATACGGTGCATAAGTACAAAATTCCAATCACACCCTGTCAAGGAGAAGAGGTATCTACGGCATCTACTACACTAAAGTCGTCTGTGAAGGGCCGTTGTTTGATAAACCTTGAACTAGAAGGATATATATACCAACATATCTGTCAGTATACTTCCTAACCTCTGTTCGGATATCATAGTTGGACACAATATTTTAAAAAGACATTTTAGTATACAGGTCAATTTTGGAGGAGATGAAAACCGCTTGAGATATGCAATGTTGCTGCAGCTTATGTTGAACCAGCCCAACTATTTTCAAAATTGTCTCAAGAATGCCGACCTATTGCTACCAAATCTCGTAGACAGAGTCAGATTACAAATTCATTAATTCAGAGATACAACATTTGTTAGAAGAAGGCATTTTTGAAGAAAGCATTTCACCGTGGAGAGCTCAAGTCTTTGTAGTGTCATCAGAAAATCATAAGAGTAGGATGGTTGTTGATTATTCTCAGACTATTAACAAATTTACTGAACTGGATGCTTTCCCTTTGCCACGAATAGATGACATAGTGAACAGAGTATCATCTTACAAAATTTACAGCACTGTTGATCTAAAAAGTGCTTACCATCAGAAACCTATAAAAGTGGAAGATATACCTTATACATCATTTGAGGCATGTGGGAAACTATATCAATTTACACATATACCGTTTAGTGTGAAAAATGGAGTACCTGCCTTTCAACAAGTCCTAACTAAAATGATCGAAAATGAAGGACTAAAAGGTGTTGAGGTTTATTTGGATGACATAACAATTTGTGGAAGAAATCAACAAGAACACAATGAAAATGTACGAAATTTCATGGAAATGATTACCAAGTATAACCTAACTTTAAACATGGAGAAGTGTTCTTTCTCACTGAGAACAGTTCATCTTTTAGGCCACATTTTAAGTCATAACTCAATAATGCCAGATCCTGAACGACTAGAATCGCTACGTAGTGTGTCAGCACCTACTGACACTGCTACTCTTTGAAGGGTTATAGGCATGTTTTCTCATTATGCACAGGTCGTTCCTAAATTCGCTGAGAGGATTTTGAATCCTCAAGCCATGAAAACATTTGAGGAATTGAAGTTAGACATTGAAAATTCTGTCATATCGCCAATTGATACAAAACTACCATTGACTGTTGAAACTGATGCATCTGATTATGCCATTAGAGCAACCCTATCGCAAGAAGGCAAACCTGTAGCCTTCTTTTCCAGATCTCTTTCCAAGTCAGAATAACATCATTCCTCTATAGAAAAGGAAGCATATGCAATTGTAGAAGCTATAAGAAAATGGAAACATTACCTTCTAGATAGACACTTTAAACTGATAACACACCAGCGATCAGTATCGTTCATGTTTAGCACCAACAACTATGGAAAAATTAAAGACGAAAAAGTCATGCGGTGGCGACTTTAACTTTCAGTATTCGATTACGAGATAATATACAGACCTGGAAAAGAGAACAAGGCAGCAGATGCATTATCTCGTATTTGTTCATCACTAGGAGAGAACTTATCGCATCTGAAATCTTTACATGAAGCTTTGTGTCATCCAGGAGAGACTCGACTATATCATTGGGTACGAAGTAAGAATATCCCTTTTTCTGGAAGATATTCGAAAGATTTCATCAACATGTCAAATTTGTGCTGAAATTAACATTTCTTCAAACATAAAGGGCACTTAATAAAAGCCACACAGCTTTTTGAGAGACTTAACATGGATTTTAAGAGACCTTTACCTTCAAGCTCGAAAAATCGTTATCTCCTGATAATTGTAGATGAATACTCGAGATTCCCATTTGCTTTCCCGTGTCAAGATACAAGTACTAAAACAGTAATTAAAAAACTGAGGGAACTTTTCTGTATGTTTGGAGTTCCAGCTTATATACATACTAATCGAGGTACCAGCTTCATGTCACACGAGTTAAAATATTTTCTCAGTTCGATAGGAGTAGCTACAAGTAGAACTACTGCTTATAATCCCGAAGGAAATTGACAAGGAGAACGATATGTTGGAATTATCTGGAAAAGTATTGAACTAGCATTGAGGAGTAGAAATTTAGAAAACACAAAATTGGAAGAAGTGTATCAAGATGCCTTGCAGTCTATACGATCCTTGTTATGCACATCAACTAATACTACACCTCATGAAAGATTGTTCAGTTTCTCTAGAAGGTCAACTATGGGAGCTACGACTCCTTCGTTGTTAATGAGCCCGGGTCCTGTTCTGATGAAGCGAACTATTAGACAGTCTAAATTCGAACCACATGTTGAAGAAGTTCTACTGTTGGAAGGTAATCCTGAATACTCTCACGTAAAATTTCCCGATGGAAGAGAAACAACTGTATCAAATAAACATCTCGCGCCTGCAGGAAGTTCTTTAGAAGAATCTGTTTTGGAAGTCGACACATCTACTTCAAAGAAATCAGCTGAAGAGTCTTCGCCTAATACGGGAACTGAAGAAAACAGAAAAGGGGACTGTATTGAAACTACACAAGAAAAATTTAAGGACAGCGATTCTCAAGAGCTTCTGAGACGAAGCTCTAGATATAGAAGGCAACCTTCATATCTTAAAGATTTCACCACCTAGGAGGGGGTGAACGTACTAGAAAATGTAGTTACCTTTGACTAATCTTGCAAACTAGAACATCAGATCTATTCTGTGTGATAAAGCCTAATTCAGGTCTAAATGTTCTTTCTATTACACTGCTTAATTTTTTATTCGTGCTTTCCTTTGTATCGTCTGCTGGCTGCTGTCTACCCTGCTCCCGAACAGGGTAGAGCTACTGTATCCGGCGCCGGGATAGAGATAGAGTTGAACATTTTGAGATACTGAGGGCCGGTGGATCTTTATCGAATGATGTTTCCGACGGATTTACTCGCTATCGAATGGATCTTAAGTAGTTTGCGTAAGCGCCTCTAGAGTATCAGCGCACTGACAACCGGTGCTTAATGTGGCTGCACAGTACACGTGAAGCACGCAGCAAACTTACTAGATGGTTCCTGCTGTTACAATCCTTCGATTTTCATGTCGAGCATATACCAGGGTCAGAAATCCAGTTGGCCGAGGCACTCTCCAGATCACTATATCAAAATACGTTCTTACACGATGAGGTAGAATGGGAAGAGAAGTTACGACCGATATCGCAGGACGTCAAAAACATCGCGGCAGTTAATTTTACCAACATCACCCTAATGGAAAAAGTAAATGTTGTTCAGCTGTATAATTCCGCAGTAACGTCACAACAGATCGCACCAGATGCGATAGTCAAACAACAACAATGCGACCAACAGTTGCTGGACAGATGGCGTGTTGTGAATGGGAAGGTGGAAACCCGACTGTGTACAGGAAATGGCAGATGGAAATTGTACGTGCCACGCATTGACAGAACCGACATTCTGAAATTCAAGCACAACAGCCAACATGCCGGACACCCAGGTCCAAAACAAACTGCATGCAACATCCTACAGTATTTTCATTGGCGCGGCGTCGCTTGCATGGGGCGGGAATATGTCAGGAATTGTTTACCATGCATCCAGTTTTTAAGCCAGGCGCACTTATGGTAACCAACAGCAACAACCACGCATCCCAACAGAACCTTTTTACACAGTAGCCCTAGACATTATCGTAACCTACCCAAAAACATCGCGCGGCAAACGCTTTATTGTCGTAGTGACCAATCTATTTTCTAGATGGTTAGAGACCTATGCTGTAAACAACGCACATGTCAGCAACATCGCCACAGTACTGGAGAATGAATTCTTCCCCAGGTGGGTCTACACCCGAGCGGTATTATCAGATAATGGCTCACAGTTTAGTGGCAAGAAATGGCGGGACCTATGTACTAAATGGGGCATAACGGCACACATGACACCTGTTTACCATCCTAGGGCTAACCCCACAGAACGGTGTAATCAGGATATCAAGGTTCAACTCTGCTTACGTCTCCATGTCGGGGAATATCACGGTAAATGGGCCGAACAACTGCCACAAGTTCTGTTCACCATACGTCGATGTGTAAACGAAGCTACAGGACATTCACCAGCAGCACTACTGCAGGGTCGTAACTTAACCTTAGCGGGAGAACTCAACTATCCCCAAGTCACGAAGTCACGAATGCTTGTTTACAAGCAGTTTGCCAGCAGTTAGCCAACAGTTGGTAGATGAGCAGCACATCAGAGGGCCATGAGCGGCCTAATGCTGGGTTACAAGCAGTTTGCCAGCAGTTAGCCAACAGTTGGTAGATGAGCGGGCCATAAGCAGCCTGATGCTGGGTCACAAGCAGTTTGCCAGCAGATAGCCAACAGATGGTTGACAAGCAGCACGTCAGTGGGCCATGAGTTGCCTGATTCTGGGTTTCAAGCAGCTTGCCGGCTGTTAGCCAATAGTTGTTAAACCAGTGGCCCACCAGTGGCATGTAGGCGGCCTGCAATCTTTATACCATCACTTAACCGTTGATGGCCAACTTACGGTTGTACGGAAGCAAAACACATGTGGGCAGCTTCTGCAGCTTGTGGCCCGTTGATGGTGCCGGGAGCATAACGGCGGTAACCCGCTCATGGCACACGAGTGGATGCCGCTGATGGCGTGCTTGTGGCACTGTTGGCTGTACACAATCGTGCCGCCTATGGGCCATTTGTGTTTTGCTACGTGGGTAGTAAATAAGTGCAGTATGTAGGTAAATTGCATGCATTTACTACGGTATTTGTTTTCTAAGCTTTCAACTCGTGCTAGAACGAGTTAAAATAGTTTTTGTTGTTGTGTATTTACATGCTTATTGTTAATATTTTGAGTTTGCGATTTCCCAGATTTTAACGCCCCTTTACTGCTATAGAGTTTTTATTATACAGGCGTTTTATTTGAGGCGGCTATTTATTTAAGTTATTTTTCACTGAAATTAATCATAAATAGTACAGTCAAGCCGTTTATTATTATTAATTTACATTTTTTTTACCTCACAATTTCCACTGATCTTCATCGTTGTCCCCACTATCAAGTTTTTATAAAGTTGGCTTTTTCGGTACTCGTGCATGTTTTTTTCTTGTTCTATTTACGTAAAATTAATCGTAAATAGTGTATTTCAGGTAGTTATTATAATTATTTTACGTATTTTATCCCACACGTTCCCTGACCATCATAGTCTTCACCACTAGAGCTCTGGTAGAACATAGGCATAATTATTAGTGGCAACTACATTTCCGTTATTATTCAATGTTATTAATCGTAAATACAATTTTTTGTTAGTTTTCGCATGAGTAGCTAAACTTCATATTTACCGAAAATTGTTTGTAATTTAAAATAAGTACTGTCTGCTAATATAAGTACATCATAGAATTTCTTTCAACGTATAGTAAGCAAATTATATATCTTGTCAAACTATTTTGACCAAAGGTTAAAAACAAAATAAAGAAGAAGATATTCTGTTATGTTGTCGAAAAGCTGCCATTATGGAGAGAAAATTTATGTTTTGTCCCGCTATAAGAAAAGATAGATAAAACGATATGATTAGCCCCAAATAGACGCGTGTAAAGCGTTCTCTATAAATATAATAAAATTTAAATAGTTTTATCTAATAGGTACACTTATAACTGTGTAGAAAATGACAGTTACATTTGCACGCACGAGTAGTGCTAGGAACCTGTATTACTACCACAAACTAGCAAATGGAAAACGTTTATAAACGGTCAACTAGCAAGAAAAAGAAATTGTACAGCTGTTTGTTTATATTATTGGAAGACACCGAAAAACACAGGTAAGTGTTGCATGTTTATTACTAGAATTTCTAATTAGTCCTAGTACTGGGCTAGTACTGTTGGAGGATAGAAATTTTGTTTTGTAATTTTTTGGTATTTTCAGTATTAGTTATGGTTATAATAGGCAGTTGGAATGACGCTAATTTTTTGACGGAAAATTATATTTGGCTTCCCTTCACACAATTGAAAGTTGTCCAATGCATAGCTAAGCCAGAGAATAGTATTAGGTTTGTTTGTGTTTCGCATAGCTAGCAGCATTATTAGCTGGGTTCAAAGTTACCCTCAGTAATTGTCACCATTCATGCTCTTAATTTTTTTGAATCTATGCACAAAATTTCATTGCTTCCTTATAATGTTTCTTGGTTATAAAATCCTATAGTAAAAATTTAATTCTGAAGTCATTCATTGTAAAATTACGAGAAAGAACCACATTAAACGTAATTTTCTGGGCATATCTCACAACAAGCACATTTTCAGGATATAGAAAAGAGCTACAAAATTGGAATCATGGCTGGAGCAAAGAAACTGGACTGGACCTCCCTGAATAAAATTCCGTATTCTTACATTTCCCTCCAAGTATGTTTACTCCACAATTAAATTTGTTGTAAAAAACGACTTCTTTGCTAAAAGCTCTGATGTGCTCACATACAACACCTGAAATAGAAATTACCTCCACCTGCCAATTAACAGGCTAAAGCTAAACCAGAAGGGTGCTTATTTCTCAGTCATTAAACTGTTCAATTAGCCACCTGATAGTCCCAAAGAGTTAAGCCATCAAAATGCTAAAATATTCAAGCATTATCTTGAAATATTCCTTTTGGCTCACACAAACTACACAGTGGATGAATTTCTTACGTGTTGATTGTTTTTACGGTAACCTAAATATTAATAATCATTACTCATTGTGTACTGGCCAAACTATTGATTTTAGACCCTAGTTTATTAATGAAAAATGTTTCTAGTGGCGTCCTAAGTAGTCCTACGTAAAAAAATATTTTTGTTAGGTTAGGTTATATTGGATTTAGGTTAAGTTATATTGGGTTTAGGTTAGTTTAAGGTATGTTAGGTGAAGTAGCCTAACATTAAGTTAGATTATTTTAGGTTAGGTTATATTTGGATTTAGGTTAAGTTATATTGGATGTAGGTTATTTTAAGTTAGGTTAGGGGAAGTAGCCTAACATTAAGTTATGTAGGGTTAGGTTACCTGACCTAAACTAACTTAGCCTAACTTAAACTAACCTAAAAACATAACGTAACAAAAATTTTTTTTTACGTAGGACTACTTAGAATGTCACTAGAAACATTTTTCATCAACCACCCGCCATATTGCAGTACAGTGTCTTCTCTTCGTCCGACGAAGCCATGCGTGGCGAAACGTAGCGATTCGCGTTTCCGCGCAAAATGTGTCGTTCTTTTCGTGTGTGTAGCTGTCAATCTCCATGATACTCTGTGAGTACATGTTTCTATTTAGTGTTAAGATCTAAATACTTTTATAGTAAATATGAATGAAAAATATTTTTATTTTATTTTATTATTTTTAGGTCCCCTTAAATACGTTTGTGACAAGGTTCAAGGGTTGAATCCCGCTTCACTTTGAATGGCTGAAAGTCGCCTTTGTCTTAACTAGCCCACTTTCCAGTCTCCATTTACCCTTCATGTACCTCGCTGACCTTTATAGTAGTACAGTGTATTGCATCCATCAGATCTTTTTGTGTAGATTTTTGCACAAAGATATTGAACAAGTCATGTCAACAAAATACAATTGATTTGAAAACATTATACAATGAACTAATACATAGTGTAAACTGTTCTTCAATAGGAATGTGTTCTTTTGATCTGAATAGGACTTCGTCATTTCTGGTATATGTTCTTGTGGTCTGAATAGCATTTTGTCCTTTATAGACTTACATCCGCATTCGTTGTTCACACTAACAACTTTTTAAGAGGGACGGAAGGAAAGAGAGAAAAACCTTGACATATACCTTACGCCATCGTATGCATTTTTGCTTATTTATTATATAAATATTCTTCAACTTTGTAGGAAGAATGGGATATTAGGAATTCCTTTAGATGTTTTTTATATATTATAACTAGAGCCACGATTTTGTTGCGAAAAGTTTTTTGCCCCACTTTGTTTTAGTGTCTCCTGTGCACATCGGCAGGTCTGCTTCATGATTATTTGATTATTGGCAGCATGTCTTTGTTCAGACATATCTCTCATTTGACTGCACCAATCATAATAAGGTTATTGTGACCTTTGTAATTTGCCAAGGCAAGTGAGAGTAAAATCATCCAATCACAGACGATGTAGCAGAGCTGCAGATTTGCACATGACGCATTGGAACCAAATGTTGCAAAAATCTTTTCGCGTTAAAATCGTGGCTCTAATTATAACTTATTTTAACAACACATGTTCTGCAAGGGTCTTGGAAGTTTGTTGAACAGTTATTGAAGATCCTTCTGTTGTAGGGTCATGTTCACAAACGCACGAGATTATTACTTCATGTATTGAAGAAAATGTTAATTTTTGTGAAATAAGTTTTGGTTTTTCGAAATTAATATAGGCTAGATGAGTAAATATATTCACAAGTTAAGAGTCATTATTTTTGAGTGGTAAAGAAGGGTCTAAGTTACAAGATTCTGACTGGTTTTTACCATGTAGAATTATTACTGCTCTTTTCTGCATGTAGGAAACCTTTTTCCTATGAGTAGAATTACCCTGGAACATTTTGTCATGTGCCATGATAGAATGAAAATATACCTACATGGTGTTCCATTAATCCTGAGTCTCTATGTAATATGCCTACTATAATCTGGCTCATATAAGAATTATTCTTTTCGAGAGATATGTTGGCATTTCTATTTACAGCTGTTTCATGGAATAAACAGTTTTTTCCTCTGCCACAAATAATTTTTGCTCAGATAGGCTCAGATATCTCTCAAACTGTGCAGTGTCTCAAAATCAAAAGTATTTTCCTGTAAAAACTGGTACACATAGTAGTCTACAGAACTGTCAAAAACTGGAATTCTAATAGGAGATAGACTATACGTATATTACGTAAAGCAAAACAGGCAGAACGTTCTCTGACTTCCACTCCTCCAACCCCTCATACAGGTCCCACCCTGCTGCTGCATACTGCAACGTTGGCAGTTCCAATGCCTTTTTCTTCACTGCTTTACTAATTTTCTCTACCTGCTTTCTTCACTGCAATGCACAACTGAAGCGACATGAAGGGCACACTGCAACGTTAAAAATATTAGTTACTGTGAACGCTGATTTATCTGCCGCACAACAAATAGTAAAAAAAAAAATTATTTACATGTAAATAGATAGTTGCCACTACATACCTAGGCTAATCTCTAGTACAACAGCCACAGTTGTTTACAGTTTTTTTTTTATTATTTGTAATGTGTTTAAAATACTCACTGGCATTCCGAAATTTGGAAATAAATGAACAATTACACATTTGCTTGAAAAAGTTATAATTTGCTTATGATAGCCGTCAAAAATCTCTCTTAAAATAATCACCAGTTTCACCAACATTTGGGCAGAAAATTAAATTCTGACTCGAATAAAATCAATGTAGGCCTGATTTCTATTTCGAATTTGCGTCACGTACACCATTTTTGTTAAACTAACGGCACAGGAATCACAGTGATGATTGGCGGACATCTTTTGCTTTTCATGTCATGGCGGTCATGTCGCTTCTGTCGTGCTGTTGTGATTCTAGCATAAGTCATGCTGCAATAGTATCTTTAGGTACTTGTAACCTGTTGCTTCCGCTATCTCCTGCCCTTCCTGTCTGTATATATTATGACCACACTTACAACTCTCTTCCTTGTTAACCTAACTGTAGTTCAGTCAATTGTATTGTCATTCTGCAACTAGTTCCCTCCACCCACCTCTGCATAAAAAACCCAGTCATCTGTGAACAAACTTAGGCTATTTTGCCAACCATGTCGTATGTTATTATAGTATATAACACCTCTCTATCTTGTGATATGCCTCTAGTGGGATGGACATGAGGTAGAGAAGGCTGAAGAGTATAAGTCGCTAGGAGTGGTGCTGCAGGACAGCCTTATATAAAAAAAATGGGTAGATAGTGTTTATGAAAGAAAGAAGGACATTGCTTATGCTGGATTGGTGCCTTTCTTTCTTTTGTTATGCTGGATTGGCATACGTTTGAATATCCTGTAGTAGAGTGGTACCCATACGTGGAAGTAGAGGTTCAAGAGATAGAGAAGGTACAAAAAGGGACAGGGAGGTGGGTGAAGTGTAAGTGGAGAAGTTGGGAAGATGAGGAAAAGAACTTTGTCATCATTCATGATGGACAGAAGAAGAGCGGAGAGACTGGTTAGAATGTACAGGGTGGTAAGTGGAGAGAGAAGTTGGGGGAGGTTAGGCTTCCAGCTAAATAAGAGAGGATACAAGAGAAGACGAAACAACGGTGCAAAGATTCAGAGGGTGTGGAGGAGAATGCAGCGGAGCAGACAGTCTTTGGTAGCTAGTATGGTAAGGGAATGTATTGTAAGAAGATTTGGTGACTGTGGGAGGGGTTGGAAAGTTGAGGAAGGGTTTGGAGCATTAGTTTAAAAGAACTTGCTGCCAGGTGGCGGCCCAATTACGTTATTATTGTCTCCATTCCCTGAGGAAGTCCACAGTCCACCTCATTGTCTACGAGAAAATCATCAACTTTCCACCTTAGTACTCTATGTGGCACCTTATCAAACAATTTCTTAAAGTTAATGAAGCAGGCATCCACCTGCTTCCCGTCATGAACTGTCTGTACTAGATCCTCTTGACAGCCCTGCTAGTCTTGTGTATCTTACCCTCCTCAAATGACCTATGAAATAAGCCTTTTAGACAGTTGACCAACATTCCTCTAATAAACTTCAAACAGTGTCATTCCCTATACCATCTGGTCCCATTGCCCTTATTACAATTGAACATATGTAGTACCTTTTCTGTAATCTTTAAATGATACTTGCAATGTGTTAGTTTTATAAACTGAAAATTTTTATGGGTGTACGCCATTTCAAACTGTTGCTAAGTTGCAGGAAACGCCATAACAAAACAAAAAAGCAGAAAAGAAAAGCTTTACATTGAAACAAGTAAATAATAAGCTAAGAAATCTTCTTGTTTGCATCTAAAAAAATGGAAGTTCAGAAAATGAATAGGCATAACGTATGAATGTTATATGGTGACGTTAACAGGGGAACTGCTAAGTTATTGAGTTAGAAATAAAAATTTTTTTTATACATAATCTCTGAATAGGATCTATATTCTGTTTGCATTATCTTGTATGCATTGTATTTCTACTCACATTGTATTTATGAATGGAAATTACTTGGCCTACATCAGACCGTAATGTGACTGGTGGCCCCTAATTTTTTTGTGTGTTTATCTCCATTGCTATGGGGTCATTCCATGCCAATTCAACGAGGTCATGTCACCCACCACTTTAGATTTTAATGAAACTTTTTCTATTAATTCCCTTTATTGTTAACAGAAACCCCCTGAAATATTTCAATTGTATCTCTAATAGTTTACATTTTACAGATTTTTGAAATTTGATGATATCTGCATTTTCAATTTCTCACGAGGGACTCAATGTA
>PNEQ01010986.1:0-13065 GCA_003012365.1 Medauroidea extradentata | reverse complement strand
TTCGTGCTTCGGTCGGCTGTCTGTGCCTGTCTATTCGAGATCGAGAATTCGAGATGCTTCGTTCAAGGTCACCGGTGGCGGTTACAGTTATCGATCCACGTGCAGCGCGCACAACTAACGCGTTTCGAGAGATCGATTGTCAGTTGTGCGTATGTGTACGAGTGTAAACAAACGTAGTACCGGTATTTCTATTTTCCGTGAAAATATAATCCATATTTTTATAGTTTCTACGAGCTGAAACGTGATGTGTTGAAGTGAAATCTTCAAGCCAAGATAAACGTAGGCTCGAGTTTCGAGCCGAGTTCGAACTAAAAGTAAATTTTGGCTCGGATTTCGAGTCGAGTCGAACTAGCCGAGCTCGACTCGGCTCGGCTCGAGTTTTCGAACTTCGACCCATCACTAATATATATATATATATATATATATATATATATATATATATGTGTGTATACACACACACACACACATATTTGTCATGAGAGAAAAAAACACTGAAAATAGTAAACGTGGTGCGGGAGACGGTGACCGGTGGCAGCCATTGTCTGCGAGCTGCCCTGTGATTGGCCAGAGGAGTTTAGGCGGGGGTTGCTGGCCGGTGTGGCCATAGGTAAGCGCTTAAGAGAGACACTCGGTAGGAAGCCACGGAGGCGACCGGACTGCATGTCGCGAGTACACAACTGAGCCAGAGAGACGGGGGTTGGTCTGGGAACTGCGTGTGTTGGCGGTGACGTTTTTGTTTAATAATTGTTTGTAAATGCAAAAGAAGTCTCTTAAGAAAGGGTGCATCATTTGGGATAAAGCGGGTGATATACGCACATCGTGAGCCGTCTCTCGCACGTGCCAAATTCATTTGCCACATTTTATTTATGAACATTAAGTTTTTCCTTCTATTGTAGTGTGACCCATGAAGACATGTAATAAGAACCAAATAGACCTGACTGGTGGGTAACAAAGGTGAAATAATTCAAGTGTTGAGCCAACATCTGACACACTCAATATTAACACATGCCTCAGTATTAGGTTCCTAATTCCCATTAGGCCAGGCAAGTTAGAAATAATCGGTCTGTCTAAGGGGGAAAAATCAAAATAGAGATAATTTTTGGAACAGACCTTCATTTTGATGTAAGGAATAAAATATTGAAAGTTATATTAGATCCAAGCTGTGCTACAGTGTAAAAAATATACAAGAAAACATTTTGTAGCATAAAACATTAAAAAAAATATTTCAGATGTGTACGTTCAAATAAAGTTGCATTCATGGAAATAATTCAGTTTTCATTCTCTTATGAAGTATTGTTACTCTTTTAAATCAAAGAATCATAGTTGTGGTCGCTGTTCTACACTGTAAAAATGTGGAAAAAGACATTTTATAATGTAAGTTCATTAATGTTAGTGTAATTGAAAAATATGACTTATATAGTTGAAGACAGTGTTATGTATGCTATAAAAAAAAAGGTACCTAGTAAGTAATTTTATTGTAGATGTATTAGTTTTCCTGTAATAGCAGTTTGAAAATGCTGTATAAAAGTTTAAAGTAAAGTGCTCGTCATTGTACTATAAAAAAAAATTATATTTCAGTGATTCATGTTGTGATAAAACTGCTCATATATCCACGAATGTACTTCCAAAGTTTGTTAAATAATACAAATATAATAAACACAGAAGTAAGACAACATTTCAGATTGTGCAAAATATCAGAAATGTAATTATCCCAATGAAAACATTGTGTTAGTGACATTTTATGCAGAGTTTGTCAGTGACTTTGTAATCACCTGAGTAAATAGTACGTAAGTATTTTCTATTTTAGATTGTGACAGTAACAGTGACTAGAATAAAGTACAGTAAAATCCAGATTATTTGTGCACTGATTAAACTGTTTTTGAATTATTCGTGTGTTTCTGTTTGGTGAACACTGTAGAAACCAAAAATTTTGTAAGAAAACCTTTTTGGAACATTAGAGTTTCAACTTTTGCTTGCAAGAATGGATTAACAAGATTGCACAAGGATGGGTTAATGAAATTTCATCATAATTTTCTTGTGCACCCTGGACGTATTATTATTTATTTTGGTGAAAAGGTTGTGAAATACGGTGTTTGTAGGCAAAACCATGAGTTATGGTATTTGAGTTAATTATAAACAAATTCAATTTTTTACATTTTTACACTAACAAATGTGCTATTTTCGGGTTATCCGTGTTTCCCGATTATCTGTGCATTGCACGGGAGTTTACTGTATAATGTTTTGACACTGGTGTGTGTGAACAGGAGAGATATTTTGGTCAGCGCTCAACTTTGAGGTCTTTAGCACTGGTGGGTGAGTATGGAGTGGTGCCAGAATAAAGGGGTAAGGGAAATAGAAGAATCTCGAGAAAACCCGCCAACCATAGATGTCATCCGGCACAATTCCCGCATGCAAAATCCAGAGACAGACTCCACAGAGAATCACAAACCTTGGTGGGAAGCGAATGGTCTGACAATGAGTTATTAGGCAAATGTGCAGTGCAAAATAAGGTAAGGTATGTGGGCTTTACATCTCGCAGACAGTGAGGTCATTAAAGACAGCGAGGTCATTATAGACGGTGATACATAACTTAGTACAATGACAGGAACTGGAAGAGGAGTCGGCCATGTAATGTATTAAGGAACTATCCCACCATTCGCCTGGAACAATTTAGGGAAATCATGGCAAATCAGAATGGTCAGAGCTGGAATGTTGATGAAAGATGGTGAATCATTTCTTTTAGCCTAGTACAGTGCACCATTACCTAAATTATCTCTACAGGAGAATGTCACTTCAAACGTTTTGTGAAGTCAGTAGGGAAAGGAAGTGCTAGTAATTTAGCACCGCTACCTCCAACGAAAAGTGCAGCTCGTGAGCATTTCTTCATGGTGTATCACAAATATACGAATAAATTTAACATACTTTGGGAGTACATGGATATGTGAGCAGTTTTATCAGAATGAGAAACTCTGAACTATACATTTAACTTTAAGACTATATTCAAGTGACTATTACAGAAGAACTATCACATCTACAATAAAATATCTTTAGTACCTTTTTTTTTTGTAGTAAATTTAATTATCTTCTACATTTATTAAACATGTTTTTCAATCAAACTAACATTAACGAAGTTACGCTACAAAATGTGTTTTTTGCACATTTTTTTACAGTGTAGCACAGAGAACTTATTTAAAAAAAATGTAATTTGTAACCGAATGACAACCCACCACTAAATCATTTCTACAAATGCAACATCATTTGGACGTATAACTTTTAACATACATTTTTTGGTAGTATGATCAAGATCACATGACCTTAAAAAAATTCTAAAGGCATCTTCAAACCTCATTACAGGAAAATAATCTCATCTACGATAAAATTGCTTACTACCTTTTTTGCAGTAAATTTAATTGTCTTAAACTTTTATTAATCATATTTTTCAATAAAATTAATATTAAAATTTGTATGTTACATGAAATTTTTTTCTTGCCCATTTTTTTCTTAGGGAACACGGCTAGGATCCAGTATGACTGTTTATTTTATTCCCTACATCAAAATAAAGGTCTGTATCAAATTTCTCTGCTTTTTTTCTGAAGTGAAAGTCCAAAGTACCTGGCCTAGTAAAAAAAAATCTTAAGATAATTTTTCTTTGTTCAAGAGATTGTTGTAATACGAATACATGATACATAGTAAAAAATATTAGTACTGTCTTTATCAATTATAGTAAACAAACCTTTTGTTTTGTGTTATTTTTTATTTATTTTATTTTTGTTTCCAGACTTTTCTGTTTCTGCGTGCTGGTTGAGTGTTCTGCTTTTATGTTCAGTTTTTATGTAAGTATTATTTTTTCTTGCATTTGTTTTGTATTTTTGTGAGATTTAAATTTATTTTATTTTGTTTATGTGCTTGAATGTTTTTTTGTATGTTGATGAGTAAATTTATTTTGTTGTGTTCATGTGCATGCATGTTTTATTTTTGTACGGACCATACACTGATTTATTTCTTTATTATGTTCAGTAGAATTTTTCCTACGTGACACTTTACTTTAAGTTTGAACAGAGTTCGACAGTATGTACAGTAGATATACCTTTGTGGTAACTTAAAGATATTTATAACTTTGAGGTCACGTATAGATATTTTTCAAATTTTAATACATACGTGGTTAATTATGTCAATTGGGATTGATGTGAATATTGACAGTCAAATCTGCATTGAAATATACATGGTTAAGTATACATACAGTAAGTTCGCTAGTTTTACTTAATTGCAGCTAAACCGTGTGGAATGTTATTTTCTTTCGTCTGTTTAATTGCGTAGTCATTACCAATACTGAAGAAATGTTAATGTTTTGGTGCAAACATTTTATGACTTTTCAAGCAAGGGTTTACCAGACCAAGTAATTTTGCAGTTTTTGATACACGTCAACGTGTAAACTGTTAACATTTACCTGTCGCTATCATAGTAACCTATGCACAAGTAGTCATTGAACTGGATGTAGACATGAAGCTGCTCAGTACGCTGCGAAGAGGAGGGTTTCAGCTATATGATCCTCAGAAATTTAGGTACGTTGCTTATTGTAATGTGGTGCCATTTTCCAGCACAGTTGAAGTATTTGCTGTAGAACAGACTGTCTAAAATGCCAGTTTGTTGTGTCGGTTATATCCGAATGCTTTGCTCTGTGGGCCAGTCTTTGCAAACAAATAATATTTCTGTATCACTGTTTGTCAAATGCCAAAATAAAAACGTTATTACTTATCAAGTAATGAACTTTGGCTTCTTTATATAAAACCTTCATCAGCAGTTACTTCTCTTTAAATGTAAATTATAACATTTCTCCATATTTTTGGTAGGAAAGGGGGGTGAAACACTACTGGGCTGGTAACAAAAAAAAAAAAAAAAAAACTAAATTTCACTTAATTAGTGAGACAAAATTAAGCTGTTTAGTAACCAAGTAATAAACTAAACAAAACATAACAACACAAAACAACCAAAGAAAAAGGTCACAAGTAACAACTGCAATTTTAGTTCAGAAACTTTCCTCCATGAGCTTTGCAGTTGCATGGCAGAATATTCAATCACACATTCACTAAAAAGTAAACACGAGCATTACCTACCAAAATGAGTTACTTTTTGCCTAGTCACTTCTATTTGGTAAGCCACACAGTTTGATGAGAGGTCTCTTCAAGAGACCTTGCACGGAATGTAGCTACTTTGGGAATTCCATCAGCACCTGGATGGAGGTTTACAATATGTCCCAAGTTTTCATTGAAGAGGTGGAAGTCGTTCATCACACACCAATACCAGTGCACCAGGTTCCATCTGAGTGGCTGATTGCGTCCACTTGGAACGCTGTTGGAAAGTATGCAAATAGTCGTTATGCCATCTTTTCCATATGTCTTGATGAATGAATTCTACCAGTCGCCATCGAGTGCAGTGACTCATGGGTATCACTGTGTGATCAACTTCTGGCACTGCAGTAAGAGGCTCCGTTGTTAAAAAATGACCTGGTGTAAGAGCAGATAGGTCATGAGGATCTGAACTAATGGGGCACACATAGGTCGTGAATTTAGAATTGCCTCCACTTGTACTAGAACTGTATAAAATTCTTCATATGTAAGATGCTGTTCTCCCACAACTCGAAGTGTGTTGTAACAGATTTGATCCCTGCCTCCCACAGACCACCAAAATGGGGAGCACCAGGAGGGATAAAATGCCAAGTAATGTCAAGGGGTACCAGAAAATTGAGGATTTTATGTTGATGTGCTGGCAAAGTTAAAGTGTTGTGTAAATCAGTCAACTGTCTGGAAGCTTCAACAAAATTGGTTCCACAGTCACTGTAAATATGCCAACATCTGCCACGCCTACTGATGAATCTCTTCAGTGCTGCTATAAAAGTCTCTGTGGTCAGGTCCGTTGCAAGCTCCAAGTGAATGGCCTTGGTGACAAAGCACACGAACAAGCACACATACGATTTGATACTTCGAGCCCCTCTGTGGCATGACCGAAGGATGTATAAAGGACCAGCATAGTCTACCCCAGAAGATGAAAATGTTTGTGGATAACCCGTTTTTCTCTCAATATCCAAAATCTTTCTCGGAGAATTCCCTGAAGGTTGGCAATACCTGGATGATGATTTAATAGATGTTTGTGTCGTATCAAAAGACCTGTGAACAGGTGTGTTCCTGGTAGGAGGCCCGGATGTTTCTTTTCATAATTGCTGGGTCCATTATTGTGTCTACCGCCCACCCTGAGCACTCCCTTATCATCCAAAAATGGTGAAAACTTACGAAGAAGCTGCAGCACAGAATTATTCTTTTTTAAAGTACAATGTCATTGGAAAAAGTCTCACTTTGAACAATTAAAATCCACATTTGCAATGCAGCATCCAACTCTTGTATTTTGAATGCTCCAGAAGCATTTGATATTGAGTGGCGACAGTTATGAATAAAACACAGGACCTACGTAGTAGAGCGAATTACCTTGAGATACAATCCACATTTTTTTAACAGAATATGCATTCCAGGGTCATGGACAGAGACTATTAGCGTCAACTTTTTCTCTTCAACTTCTATGCAATTCACATCATCAGCGATCTCGACAGTTGAATTTGTTGGCCACTCTGCTTCTGAAAGAGCTTGGCACTTTGGTCCATTTCACCACAGATGATGCGGAACAAGTTGTGAAGGTGTCAACCCTCGAGACTAACATTCTGCTGGGTTGTGCTCCGACTGTACATGGTGCCATCACTCAACTGAAGTCATCTCTTGGATCTGGCTCACACGGTTGGCAACAAATGTCTTCCATAAATGTAGAGATCCAGAGATCTAATGTAAGGCAACAATGGAATCAGATCATGCCCAAATTCGAGAAATAGTTACACTCTGTTGAATACTAGAGCGAACATAGGATAGTACCTTAGGAAGTAACAATGCGGCACAAAGCTCCAAACTTGGAATGGTAAGATCTTTGAAAGAACTGTGCAATGGGAGTGCATGACTGGATTTATTTGCTTGGACATACTCCATTGCGAAATAAATGACTGTCAAAAGAAAACTAAAAATAAAAATAAGATAAGAAAACATAAATAAGCAGAGTATGCTTTAATCATTAGGATACATACACAACATGTAATATCAAAATTGAAATCTGGTCAGATAAAACAAGGAACAAACAGAAAATAAAAGAAATAACAAAAATATAAAAAAAGAGACCTAAGTTGACATGCGACACAACGATGAGACGAAACACAAACAGAAATACAGCAAACGACACAATGATGAGACTAAACAAAACACAAAGATGTCGAACACAAACAGAAAAAAACAAAAAACAACACAAACGATGAGACAAAATAAAACACAGTAGTTTTCCAATTAGTCGGTATGAACAACGTTTCGGGAACTGGAATCTGTTCCCGTCATCAGGTAGACACACAGGGTTCAGGAACACGAGTGTCTTGAGAGTGAGAGTCTTGCCTACAAACATTGTCGAAGGACTTTTTTTTTACTGGGTTGCGTGACAGTTTTGAGAGGTCATACTCTGAGTACTTACCATAACTTTCAAGAAATTTCATTTGAGCCCGCGTCTAGCAGACACAGTAGAAACAGACTGCTAATCTTGGCGTTGCTAGGCATCGACCAAGGCTCAGTGCCACTCACCAGTACGACATTGACACAGGGTTATCAAACCTACCAATGAAGTAAGACAGAACTTGGCAAAACAATTTTATATAACGCACGTTATCATACAAACCATGGCAAATTGTACACAGGATATTTTCTTCACCGAGATATTTACACAGATTTACGATGCAAGATTAAGATGAAAATCAAAATACTGCTGTGGCCGACACATGCACACCACTTTATTCCAAAAAAAGGCAGGGACCAATCCCAAGTCGTATTGGGCTCGCGGCCACGACAGCACACCCTCGACGTATCATCAACGAATACAATTACTAAACCAAACCTAACTGAAAATATGCGTAAAACATAAACACCAAACTCAATTAAACGAAAGAAGAACTCACAGATGACACGGCTCAGGAGTGGCACCGCGGTCGCAAGCTAAACACAACCGCCCATGATCGGGCCCAGGAGAAGACTCCCTGTCTTGCTGACTTGTGCGTCTGAGCTAGGCATGGGAGAGGGAAGTGGGGGAAGGAGGGGAGAGTGAACACAAGCGCATCCGACGGCGGCCGAGCATGGCCGAAGTCCAGGCGGGGTATTCAAACCACTAGTCGCACAGGGCACACACGCACTAACTTCCTTCATAGCAACCTCACTGCCAGTTCAAGATATTGTATATCCAACAGATCTTCAGGTGTAGTGAACCGGAGTCGCCGACTCCCGGTACACATTAGACCATCTAAAGTACGAGATTAACTATCACACATTTTCAGTTCCCATTGTTTACGTAAGTTGGAGTCTAATTTTCTCTCTAATATATTGTTATAAAGGTGGGGTTTTAATACAGTAGGAGGAAGGGGAGTGGGAGGAGCTGTCCTGCGAACTTCACTACTTTATGGGACAGGAGGACGACGACACGTAGACTCTCGACATAAGGGGGCTTCTCCACCACCTGGCCAATAATATATACGACTATTTAAGAACACATGCATGGCGGGCCAGGATTGCCATACTTTTGGGTCACTTACCTTAATTACTTCTCGACATACTAGGATACTCTGTTTTACGTGCGTCAATCCTTCTCTAAACTCGGTAGAGCAACTTTTTACTCGCTATAGCTGTACAAGAGAACCAGAAATCTTTTTGGGAACACGGTAGTTACGAAAATAAGTAAGAGAAAGAAAAGAAGAATAGATAAATAAATATAAAATAAAACTACAATGTGCTCACTATCTTATTTGTACCAAGGAAGGTACGCTCATCTTACCAAGGTTTGAAAAATTCTAATTATTCACTGATATCTTCAAAAACATAAAGAGAAGCTAAGTATTATAATACTCTTATGACTAGGGAGAAAGGGAGAGCGTATACTACAAATTGTAAATAAATAAACTGTAACCGTCTTCGGTTCGCACAACATGTTTAATTAACAAATTAGAAAATTTAAACACTTTTATAATACAGATCGTAGGCTTCAGATTTTATATAAAATCTCCAAAACTTAAGAGTTTAATTTACAAGACAAATCAAAACTAACGCCTCGTGTTCAACTACGAATGTAGTATACAAAAACAGATAACTTAAAAATTATCCTCATGAGCAACAAAACTATTTAAAATCCGTCTGATAACAACAAAAATAATATCTAAAACTACGTCAACAAAAGATTTTAAACGTCTTTAGCAAAATCGTCTAAATTACCTTTTCAGTCGACCATAAAATTACTTGCTCTCCAATAAGCATATCTCAAAACAATAAAATCTCACCTAGTTATCTGCACTAATGCTTACAGGTCTTTACAGAGGACACGGCCTCTAACTCATACTTTTGAAACGTAACTCTAATTAAGTTAAAATAAACTCTTTTAGAACTATACGTCAGGGGGTGTGTTGAAATGTGGTTCGCAGGTTAAAAACTAACTTAATACAAAGAGAGGAAAATTAAGAACTACATGGCTATACTCAGTCTAACGAAGTTCCATTTCGGGGGTCGTCTCTGGCCCCTCTGACAGCCTCTTCAAGAAAAGCTAAAAATAAAAACGTGTATCAAACGACCACATCTGTCCTCGTTGACGACGTCTCAAGGACAGCTCCGACTGTCCTTGTCGAAGGCTCGGAACAAAAAGCCTCGACGACCAGGACACTACCACGCGCATCACTAGCCGCCCCCGTGATCGTCAGCACAACAGCGCCCAATCAGCGCGCACTGCGCGATCACGCCACTTCGTCCACGTGGCTCGTGCCACCCACATGATGCTGTTGCTACCACGCGTCAGCAAAACCTACACTCTAAAATACAGCCAAGCAACTCTCCCCCGCCTCCTGGTAGCGTGCCACGCGGTAAGCTGAAGAAAGAAACTTCACTGTAAGGAACGCCAGCCCAAGCACGTCCGATATCATGTTGCAGCAGATACCGTCCCGACAGACCTCCCACGCTACAAGGCACATACAACTGCAGCCAGGCAGCCCTGCCGAGAGCCGGCCCGCACAACACAACACAGCACGGCCAGGCTCTGGGTTCAGTCTAATCCCAAAAGGAAATAACGTCACCTTGCCTTAAGGGCCTAATATAACAAAACAAGAGAAATTTAACAAAAAACCAAACTACCAACAATTTAATCCGGCCACGACACCAAGAAAATATATCCTCCATCTGATGTGAGATAAAACAAATTTAAAACGTTAACCCGATAACTCTACACAAAGACGTAAAACATCAAATTATACAACATGTCCGAAGAAAAAACAGGACTCTCTTTAAAAAAAATGTAATCCTTGAAAATTTCCACCGTAACAATATGTACTAGCAGTGGGTCCCATTCTTTAATTAATAGGTAGATCCATTGCCTTTAAAGCACCTACATTTTCTGCGATACATAAAAGTAAATTATTTATTAAGGTGGGAACGCTTGACTTCGCTTCATGGGTTAACAAGAGGGAATCTGTATGATATGACCTTATAAATCACTGGTTGTTATAGCGTTTGGCTAAAATATTCCAGGCAATCTGATAATTTGTATCTGATAATGTGAGGGACTGAATAAGAGATGCAGGCTCACCTTCTAAAGCTGACTTCAGGTACGACACACGCTCAATGTTTGATAAGTTACGATTGACAGCAATAAGAACAGCAAACAAGTTGGAAAAATTCATTCAACCTTTAGGTTGTCCCGTAAACGTTGGAAGTTTAATTGAGGGTAACATTACCTGACTGCCAAGCCCACCATTAGCACTGCTTGTTGTATCAGACGATGTTATAGGATGACTCTGTGCGATTATCCTGTCATAGGCAACCATAATTTTGGTGTAAACTTCGTCGAAACTCTCGAGTCTCTCCCGTGTTTGTCCACGGGAAATGTCACTTCACCGGAACACGCTACTTCAAGTTGGAGATGATCGTCATCAAATCCCATTTTCGAAGCACCAAAGTCGCGGCACGTGGCAATAAACAGTTCTCTTTTTGCTGTATCAGTTACACACTCAAGCGACAACTTGTAGGCTCGTTGCAATCAATTTTCAGCGCTCTCAAGGTGTATTTTAAACAGTAATGTTTTGTCTGCCATAACGATGTGCAAATAGACTACTAGGCCTAGCCTAACAAAACCCACAGCAGAAATGAGGTGATCATTTTCACGCGAATCCGTACAAGACGCAACGCCACGAACACACAAGTAATAATATTTATTCAGCAAATTTTCACAATATCCCGCTGAGGAAACACTACTGGGCTGGTAATAAAAAAAATAAACTAAATTTCACTTAATTAGTGAGACAAAATTAAGCTGTTTAGTAACTAAGTAATAAACTAAACAAAACATAACAACACAAAACAACCAAAGAAAAAGGTCACAAGTAACAACTGCAATTTTAGTTCAGAAACTTTCCTCCATGAGCTTTGCAGTTGCATGGCAGAATATTCAATCACACATTCACTAAAAAGTAAACACAAACACTGTATAATGCTAACACATTGCAGGAATCATTCAAAGATCACAATATAAATCCCCCAACCAAGTTGAACATGGAGGTCTAAGCACTGACACAGCACTGAACCCATTTGTACTAATTTTATCAGTAACAAAAATCTGTTTGATAAACAATGTGGCTGCGGCAGTGTTATCAAACCACTCACTCATGATGAACTATGTTTAGGGTTTTAAAAGTATTGGTTTGTCACATTATTTTTCAACACTACTTTTTATAAACTCTACATAGTTACTATCTGAGTATATTTGCGTGAACAAAATCATCATTTTTTCAATGGGTGCTGTCATGGTACAGTAAAACCTCGTTAATTCGAAGTGCTCGGGACCGAAATTGTGGTACTTCGAATTACATAACTTCAAATTACCGAATTCCGAAGTTTTTTTTTTTGTTCAAAGTCGGTGTTTCTACACCCATTTTACGGTAGTCTTCGAGAACTGTTAAGTATTCGAATTGAAAAAAAGAGAATAGTAGTATGAAGTAACTGGACCAAAAAAGTTTGTTGCATTTTTTTTGCTCGTCATACGCTTGGTTTTTCTTGGTGAGCACTATACTGCAAGTAACGCGCATCACGTCTACTAGGCTGTCGGCAACTCTGCACTTCCCCATCCCTGTTCCAGCTCTCGATGTCTGCCACGCGTTGCCTTTGCCACAGCATGTGATTGTTATTACTGCCGTATTTGCCGGCATGTAGGACGACCCCGCACTTAAGACAAGTCATTGTTTTTAAGTTACAAAATCTTGAAAAATATTTAATTATTAATTTTGAAATACCCGGCAGAAAAATTTTTTTTTCCTTTGCCAGAAACATGAATATCTTGTTTAAATATTTGTAATGCATTTATTACCGTTTTATAAATATCATAGGAGGTACAGAAACCAATAACATGGGAACTACTGCCCTCAGGGCGCCTAAGAGCCAAGGAAATGCACAGCGACGGTAACACGTGACCGGCGACAAAGTCAGTTCCCGGCCGCGGGCTGCAGCAGCTGCTTGCAAAGTCATCGCATTCCTGTACGTTGTTGTCACCCGAGAGCAATGTGTTGGCGAGACAAAGGATCTCGGCACGCGCTCCAGGTGTATCGATTGCCAAACGATGCTAGCTGCGATGCGTGGTAAAAATACGGAGCAGGGACACTTGTAAAACAAAAGTTAATCTTATATGTCGGCAAATACGGTAATTTATAAATGCATGGTTTTGGATCTCTAAGAGGCGGGAGAATTTTACGGACATCTTGTAGAATTTTTAGCCCAAAATCAGGGTTGGGTTTTTCCCGTCCAAAACATATTTTTCCCATCCCAGTGGGAAAAACTGGTAAGTTCCGGGAAAAACTGGTAAATACCGGGAAAAACTGGCAAATACTCTACAATATGTTTTATTTGCAATATTGTATATTAATTTCAAATTTTTGAACGTTACTGTGTTTTTATTGGTTAAAAAAAATGGAAAATA